>JAQQRF010001215.1:0-14657 GCA_030523145.1 Trissolcus brochymenae
AGCAGATTCCTTGTCATTTAACAGAATATCAATATTAGTAGATGCGGACATTTCACGGCCGCCCCGGCCGGCTTCCCCAGAAAGAGTTACCTCGATCAAATTTGTCGTACATTACTCCAGTGTGCAATAGGATTCCAAAGATGTGAAGGTCTCCAGTCAGTATGCGGTGGTCGTGAGAAGATATGTAGCGAAGAGAAGGACGTCTTGCTCGTGCTGTGTCTCCCAGTCAACTCTCTATTTTGATGACTGTGCTACTTCACATCAGTGAGACATGTGGCGCACATCACTCAACTGAGTGATGCAATCACATCAGTATGAACTGTAAAATAAAAATGTTTTAGTTCCACATCGGTCAGTAATGTGGAACATGTTTGATAGAGAGGTATTTTTTTCCGTGTATAACAGAAGAAAAAATTAAAAAAATGAAAAAATAAGCTAATACTTTCAAGTGAAAAATTGATACAAAAATTGTTTGTTTATAAAAATTTGTTCGAGTGGTACTCATTTTTTTTATTGATAACAAAAATAACAGAATGTATGTTAATAATAAAAGATAACATGTTAATAAAAAATACAGAACTCCTATATTTTGTTATATACTGGATTAATTATTCTTACATGTGCAATCTTAAATATACCCTCATGTACTCTCTTGCACTCTTATATACTCTGCAGGGGGAATACCCACTTTCTAGAGAATAATAGAATAGTTTCAGATAGCTAAGGCCATTGTGCGCTCATCAAATTGTTCTAATTTCAGAATTTTATTTTAATAAAGTGATTCCACTCGTGTACAAAGTTTTTGAATCTCCTAGCAATTTTTTCGATCCGATCCAACGTAAAAAATCAGTAGTTGCGATGAAATTTGAAAACTTATTATTATTATTAGAAAATTATAATAAAGTTTGAACAATTATATTGAGACGTGAATAAAAATGGTGTGCAATCAAAACTGATATACAAAAAATTAATATTTGAATTATTTTATTCATCTTAAATACATTTTCAAATAATTCAATTCTTAGTTCGCTTTTGCAAAAAATTCTTTTAATGGGCCGAGTTCAATATTTTCAATATTTTCGAGTCGAATATTTTCAAGTTTCGAAAACATTTCTGTTGGTAGGTATGGTTAAGTCACATACATTTCTGTGAGCTTTCCTTACTTTCCTCGTTATGAACTCAGAGGGTTGTCAGTCTCAAAATCATCTAAATATACATCTACAGATAGGACGAATTTATTTCGAAAAAAATTCAGTTCTTTGATTCGTTCGAAAAGTTCGAGTTCACGCTTCTTCCTGCATGAAATTAGAAACCATGATTTCATTTTCTAATATCTGAATGTACTGAACTACCAGGCAAAAAAAACGAAACAAAAAAGAGGGTTAGTAAAAAAGAAAAAAGATGGAAACAGGATTTAAAAAAGAGAAGAAATAGGAAAATTTTTTTTTTTAAACTATAGAAAGGGGATTTAAAAACAAAGAAGAAAAGATAGAAGAAAAAAGGATTTTGTGAAAAGATGGAAATGGGATTTGAAAAAAGATTAATAAAAAAGAAACAAGAAGCATAAAAATAGGATTTATATGAAAAAAAGAGGGTTTATTAAAACAACGAGAATTAAAAAAGAAGGAGGAAAAAAAGGAAAAAATGGGTTTATAAAAAAAGGAAAAAAAGGCGTCTAAAAAGGAAAAAAGTTACACATTACAACTGCAAGCAGTTGCCAGCCCTACGAAAGGAAATTTTAACAACTTACACTCCTCACAACAATTAAGGTCTACATTTGGCAAATGTAGGCTTTTGCTTACAAAAATGTAGGTAATAAAACGATTTTGAAACGATGGAAAGGAGATTCAATATAAATAAAAGAGGATCTGACTTTTATAAAAAATAGTTCCCGACATATGTGGCCGGAATTTTTTGAAGGGGCGAATTACTTCTATTTGCCCCCATTTTGAAAGAACAATGTACCACTATTGACTCCCATATCAGTGGGCCGAATCACCCTTATTTGTCCCTATTTGGATAGAAATTGGGACTTATTTTACTATTATGACGGGAACAGCGGTGAACAAAAATTTAGACTGTAATTGAAAAAAAAAAAAAAAAATGATTGTACGGTTTTCTTTATTAAATTAAAAATAATATACAAAAAGAAAATAAATACATTTTAATAAAGGAAAAAATCATTTTTAAAATTATTAAAAAAATATATAGAAAAAAACATATTCTTTTTTTTATCTCAAAAAAAGAATATGAAAACGAAAGAGATGAGGAAAAAAAAGTAAAAAAACGAGTTTATGAAAAAATAAATAAATAAAAAAAAATAAATAAAGAAGGGATTTAAAGAAAAAGGAAAAAAAAAACTTTTCAAAAAAGATAGAAAGGAGATTTTAAAAAAGGAGTGAAAAAGAAGAAGAAAGGAAGATGTTCTGAAAGAACAAAGAGAGGATTTGAAACATACAACAAAAAATAATGTTTTGATAAAAAAGTTTTTGTAGTCTATAGGAAAATGTTCTGTATACTAATGAAATAGGAGAACGTTCTAAAATATTTAAAAAGTGACTACAAAAATGTTTCGTCTAAGACACCATTTTTTGAAGGATAAAAAAAACAAAAACAAAGGTTGAAATGAGTTTTGAAAAAAGATTGTAAAAAATAAAAGGGTTATTAAGAAAAAAAATGAAAAGGGGATATAAAAACGACGAAGACTAAGATAAAAAAAAAGATTTTCTTAAAGGATAGGTAAAAAATTTGAAAAAGATTTAAGAAATAAATAAAAAGCAAAAACAGAGGGTTCATAAAAACAAACAAAAAATGATTTATTTATAAAAAAAATTTAAAAAAGAAAAGGATTTGAATAAGAGGTGAAAAAGAAGGAAAAAAGATAAGAAGAGGGAATAATAAAACAGAAATGATGAAAAAGGATGAAGAAGGAAAAATGAGGCAAAAAAAAAGAAAACGAGAAGAAAGAAACACAAAGTATAAAGGGTGACAAAAGCCGAAAAATTTGAAACGTAGGATCAAGAAGAAGAAAAAATAGGAGAATGAAGGAAAGAAAGAAAAAAAGGAATGAAGGGGATAAAATAAGGAGAAATGAAGTGACAAAGAAAAATAAAGATAAAATATAAATTATGCAAAGAAAAAATGTAAGAAAATTGAGAGAAAAGGAGAATTGAAGAAAAGGAAGAAGAAATTAGAAAAAGGATAAAAGAAGAGGAAAAAAGTAATTTTTCAATTTTTTTTATTATAAAAAGACTAGATCGAAATAGTTAACTATCAAATCAGAAATTGTAAAGAAGACAGAGGGTTTAAATGTGACAAATGTGAAATCATCTTTGTGTCGATAACAATAAATTTCAGAGGCCACTCCGAAATGAACCAAGCGTTTGAGCTTCCCTCAGGTTTTAAGGAATACCACTCCAAAATGTAATGGCTTTAAGTAAGAAACTATTCCATGGCTGTCGAGTTCACATATGGGACCAAGAAATCAAAGTGAGATCGACGCAGCTGTCTCGGCATGACGCTTGACCTGAGTATAAATTGGTCTGAGAGGTAGTCAGATCGTAGGCTGCAACAGATGTTTGCCGGTTGACCTTGAAAATGAATCGCATACAGCCATTCATTATCACAGGAAGCTTTTTCTGTAGACAGTTGGAGAGGTCAGTTTGTGTGAGGCAGCAATAGTCAATAGTCATTGTGATTGGGCCAAAGACGTGATGAATTGTTGTCGAAGATTAATGGAGAGAACAAATTGGCTATGCCGAAGCTGTCTCAGAGCAAACCAGACCTTTCTGCTGACAGAGATAATTTGAGGACGTCAAGGGAGCATAAAATTGAGGATAATTGAGATTTTTAGTGATGGAATTATGGCGTTTTCCAATATGATAGGAAGCAAAGAGTTGAGGTCGAAGAGGCTTAGAGAATGTTGAGAACTCATGATCATTATCTTTATTTTTCGTAGGTTGATGGCTAGGTGGTTTGCCATAGCTTAGTTGAACATGTTGTCGACATCAATCTGGACTTTCTCTAGGAGGCTGAAGATTTGATCAGCTCGTTCCTGAAAATACATCCGAAGAAAAGAAAAAAAGTGGTTCCAGAACGGATCCTTGTGGAACACCAGTCCTGGTCTTAAGTCAATCAGACAATTTACCATCGGGTTTGACTACTGCCTGTCTATGATAAGAAAGATAAGATCGGAACCATTCAACTGTTCCAACTGAGCAGTCAACCTTCTCAAATCTCTGCAAGAGTAGATGGTGATTGACCAGGTTGAAAATCTTGGTAAAATCAAAGAATACGAATACCGTGACACAACCGAAATCTAGACCATTTCTGATATCCTCCAACACACGGATGAGGGCGTTTGTGTTGAGTGACCTTCCATGAATTCAGATTGCCTTCCATCCAAGAGGTCATATCGGTTGAGATAGTCGGTGAACTGCTCATAAACGATTGTTTCCAGCATCTTTGAAAGCAAAAAGAGAAGTAAAATTGGACGGTAATCGCTAGGTAGACGTGGACTTGGAATCTTCAGGATGGGCTTAATCTTTGCCTGTTTCCAGATCTCCGGAAAAGTAAGAGTTTCGAGCGAACGATTCATGATAGAAATTATCGCTGGAATAAGAAATGTTGAGCGATGGCGTAATAGTGTTCTAGAGTCAGGTGCACACCACAGGACTTACAGGTTGATTTGGTAATTACCTGAAGCAACTTCGTTTCTGTGATCGGCGTAAAAGAGAACTGGAGCCCAGCTTCATTAGGAAGTTAGAAGAGGAAGAGGTGGAAATGATGTTTTCAGTTCTGCTACGGAGTCAACAAAGAAATTGTCAGTATCTTCGATGATTCTAAGTGCTCTGAGTTCTCTCCACAATGTTTTCGGGTCTTTCGGTTAGTGTATGGTGGCCACTTTTTTCTCCATGAATGCTGTTTTGGCACAGTTGATCAAGTAATTCAAAAAACGATTATAGTGGGTTGAAGAAGTAGGGGAGTCTGAAGGTCTTGTAATAATTCCTCGATTTACTACGATAGTAAATCTTAGTTTTGATAGCTTCACTCATTCATGGTACTGGTGGATTTCTCGGAGTAAAGTTTATCTCAGGAGCGTAGACATCAACGGTTCTCAAAAAGGCAGCATTGAAGTTCTGTATCAAGATGTTTCCCAAGGAAATTTGTCCCGTCGAGTTTCTCTATAATCGTTGTTAAGTAGAGTATTGTCGATACCCTTGAAATTTCGATATCTGACAGGCTTGCGCGGCACCTTCGATATTGAGAGTCGATAAGTAAAGCACAGACCTTCATGGTTGGACAAGAACGGAAAACCTGACTGACTGAAAGAAATAACGTCAGTCTGACTGTCGGTGAGACACAGGTTCAGCAAAGTGTGTGACGAAGCAGTGTGGTGCATTAGCTCGGAGTTGGGGCAGAAGAGTGTGTGTGTGATTCAATGAATTCTCAATAATCCCAGGCATGTGAAGATCTGATAGCAAATCAGCGTTGAAGTCACCAAAAATGACTACATTTCTATAAAAGAGAGCAAAGCATTGATAAGAATTAAAGAAGTTCAAGGGCGCTGGAGCATCAGGTGATCAATATATCAGGTATAGATAATATAAGAAAGCATGTCCAATTTGCAAACTGACCATGAGGAATTCTGTGTGTTGATATGAATGCAGTGGTCAATGATTAAATATCCTTGGATAAAGTTTTTGATATAGATACAAACCCCACCGCCCAGATTAGTTTCGTTTCTGTCGTTACGCAAGCTTTTTTAGCCTTTAAGAGACACACGGTTGTCTGAGATTGTCTCCTTCAACCAGGTCTGAGAGATGACGATTATGTGGAATGTAGAATTTTCGACCATTGTAATGATCTCTTGAAAATGAGCATGGTTCCTGAGGGATTGACCATTGAAATAACAAAATTGAAGATGGGATTCAGTCAATTTGTCATTCAAGCTTCCATCGTCATGGACTGTGTGACCTACCATCCTGACTTGATATATGTAATTCTTCTGAGTATCTCAGTGCTCAGGCAGATTCATCTTTCCTGAGATAGACTTGACCAGTGCGGAGCCAGTACAATTTATAGGCTTGCTCCCTTACAAATTTCTTCGCATCCATCAGTTTTACGCTCAATAGCATTTGTTCTTTCGTTCAGATAGATCTTTTTTTCTCCAGCGCCTGGAAAGATTTCCGAGTGGAGGAAGTCCCGTTTGTTTTTCTTGGCAATGAGTCATTTGTTTCTGTATAGCTTACTCAAAAAGACCACTATCAGAATCCTTCCTTTCCCTCTCACCACAGGAAGAACTATGAGATTGTCCACGTGGTGTTCAAGGAAGGGCACATCGAGAACAGTATACATTTTCGGAAGCAAGTCCATAGGATTGAGGACAGCGGCGTCGGTAAGACCAGTTATTAAAATTTCTCTGTTCCAGTCTGGGCGCGGTGGGTGCAATGAAGATGTTTGAGGACTTGAGAATGTTTGAAGAAGAGTTTTCTTTTGACAGATTGCTGTCAGTGGTAGATAGCCGGGTTTCATGCCCTTCGCTAATACACAGGAGTGACACCAGCTTGGCGAAGTTAACCTCTGCGGTTTTAATAACAGCGTCAAACTTCTCAACGATGCCTGACACAGTCACTTTTAGAATTTTATTAAAAAAAATTGTTAATCACTTTCTGAGACTTGTTTTTGAATAAATAAATAGAAGCGTTTAAAAATGTAACATATATTACGGTTTTTGTAGGTTTTCTTCAATTCATATTTATATTAGCAAAACTGTTTGGTGAAATAAACAAAACAAAACAAAAATATACGTTATAAAAGCAACTGAAAAATTTAAAAATCTGTTTCAATGGTAAAATGTTCAATGAAGAATTTCTACATATATGAATTTTATTCGTAAATCATCATGTACGCAAAGTATGTGATTCGCTGGATTGAATAGAAATGTTTGTAGATCTTGTTGGTTTAAGCAGGCTTTACATCAAAATTCCATAAACACCGATCTGTCTAACCTACTAAAATACATGAAATCGGAACAACAAAATACCGGATCGCTAAAAACAGAATGAAGCGAATGTTCAAATCATCTCAATTTGTCGACCATAAAAGTCAGATTTTCTAAATTACAATGTACATTAAAATATAATTATCTAGAGAAAATTGATTTTAATGTTTATCATTTATAATTATAAAAACTTCGAGAATTTCTTGAGAATAAACGTGAAATCACATAATATGTCGAATAGCATAATTTAGTGACTTATATTTATCAGAATAAATAAGAACATTTTCTAAAAATATTTTAATTACATTAACAGTAAGTTTTCAAACAATAAATTAGAGATATTATTTATATTGCATACAGTCTAATATGTACAATTTCAAAAAAACATTCAAACATCTTATCATATACCCTCGAGTCCTTCTTAATGCAACTTCTCTTAAAGCAATAAAATCTATTCTCTTGTTGCAAGGTAAACCGGAATTGTGATAATGGCACGAAATTACAAAATTTAATGTTAATATTAATTGATTTAGTAAAAATTTGGATAGAAAAAATTGTATGTCTTTATAATTTTGACGTGTTATTCAAATTTAAATAAGATCCACAAAATTAATCAAACTCTTTATTCATTTAATAAATAACATAATTTATTTAAAACATCAAATGATAATTTATATTAAATTTGTTTACAGTAATTCATTATAATGTAACTATATACGAATCATTTTCAAAAATATCTTTTTTTTACATAAATTGATATCACTAAAAATGATTATTCTTCGGTTTCTTTTTGAAAATTTTACGATAAATTTTCAGCAAGGTTCGGTAGTCTGTACGACATCATTTTATAACAGTATGAACCAATAAAAATAACAATTTTGTGCTTTTTTCACAATCATCATTAATAAAATGGAAAAATTATTTATGAAAATGGCTATACACGGAAAAAAATACCTCTCTGTCAAACATGTTCCACATTACTGACCGATGTGGAACTAAAACATTTTTATTTTACAGTTCATGCTGATGTGATTGCATCACTCCGTAATGTCTGCCACATCAGTCAGTAATGTGGAGAAAATTCTTTTTCACACATCTCACATTGGTGTGTAAAAAGCGCTGACAAATGTGACGCACATCGGTCAGTGATGTGCGCCACATGTCTCACTGATGTTAAGTAGCACAGTCATCAGTTAACCTATAAACTGACGCAACTGTCAAAATAGAGCTAACCTTAACAAATGTCAGTATTTAATAACAAATCATTTGCATAAATAATTTTTTTTTCTTTTTTATAAAGATACGGATATGTTCGCAGAACGCTTCATTGAAATTATAATTTCATGAAATATTTATTAATTTTTATTTTCATCAAAAAAAGACGAATCAATCTACAGACTTAAATACGGCTGCACGGCGCAGTGTCAAGCACTTCCCCCAGCGACTGGGTGGAATACACGAGCGACTAGTGTGTGTGCCTCTGCAGCACTTTTTGCAGGTTAACTTGAGCGACTCTAGCATAACTTTTCTCTACGAAAAAATAAATCCCCAGTGGTAGACGGGTAACCCTGTTCTAGGGGCCGTTTTTTCCACCGCTTCCCCTAGCGACTAGGGTGCATGCCAGGGCTCTCCAGCGACTGGAGATCAGCCCTAAACCTCGAACGCATTCCGGGGTGCGTCACCCAGCTGGTACCACCCTCGGTCTCCTAACTTAGGCGACCGTTACCCAGGGCGACCCAAACGACTAGGGCGTCCACCAGGACACTCCGGCGACCGGAGTCTCATCCATCCTCGAACGCATTACGAGGTGCGCCACCACGGTGACTGCACCTCCGGTCACCTGCTCCTCGTGATTGTTATACTGCGAGCCTTAGCGATTAGGGTATTCGCAAGGAATCTCCGGCGACCGGAGCTCTTCCTACCTCGAACACACTGCGGGGTGGTGCACCTAGTGCAACTCACCGCCGACTCACCACCAGGGTCGTTAAAGAACGCTACCGCCGGCGACCGGTCGGCTAGCTTCGCGACGACCACATTCCGCCACCCGACATCACCCCCGGCGACCGGGTGAAGGTGTCCAATTCCCCAAAGAGCACTAGGTGCTCGATCGACTATCGCCACGCCCCCCAGTTGTGATTGGCAAGCCCCCACGCATCACACTTGCGACCAGCAAGCACCCACGCGCCATCAGCGCATACTAGAGAGCGCCACGAGCGCCACTCAAACGCCCCTACTGAGGGCACGCATCACGTTCGCCAATCGCTCACGGCATTTCGCATTCAACGCGAGTCTGATACCGAAATCAGCGGCAACCAACATCCGCCCGCTCAAATATAGTAGCTACTCAGGGCGCCACCTGGTGGTTTCCCGAACAACATTTAAGAACCGATTTTATCATATATGTTGGAGATCTGTCAGGCAGTAAAAAAAAACCAACGCTCAGGCTTTTCGTTTAACACTCGGTTTATTTTGCGATAAAATATTAAGAACAATAATTTAACTACGTGTCGTTACGAAAAAAAATAACAAAATGAGGAAAATAGGAAATAGAATATCACATAGACGCTGGTGTGCGCAGTTTGAGGGTAGTGGTCCCTTCAGTCCCTACAATAACGTTGCGTCATACTATAAGCTAAATATCATATCATTTTGCGAAAAATGATCTTTCTGATAAAAATCTTCTAGGCACAGTGGGCATGACTATATGCCAAACTGTTCGTTCTCTTCGTCATCTTTAGGATTTTTTCGTATTCGCGCCTGATTGATTATTCCTCGTAAACACATTTCGCTAATTATGAGAACGATACTGACTCAAATATCAAATCATTCACTTACATATACACAGCCATAACATTCACACAAAATCCAACAATCAAAAATCAATAATAGGATTTTTTTCACCTATTTAAAATTCTAATTGCCGAATAATATATTTATAAAGGTTTCCCACTAGTTCAGGGATAATTCAGACAAAAATTCAGGGACATTCTAAACGCCCCAACCAAATCGCGTCCAGATTTTTAATAGTAAATGTTCCGGTATTATACACTGCAGCAGTTGAAATCTTTGTGGCTGCATTTACTTTTATAAGTTTCACTGACGTGTTGAAATTCATATTAATATATTAATCTTCCAATAACAATTGTAAAGGATTACCTGAAGAGTTGATCACGTTAATTACGCATATACTATTAACCTAGAAAAATTCCGCGGTGAAGGTTGAGATTCCAGCTTGTGCTGGAACATTTTATTGTGGGTGTCTGCCTAGCCTTATCCTGGATGTGTTGTCATATACACTGAAGTGTTTCGGTTTCACTTCAGTGATGCATTTTTTCCTGTAGTGGCTGAAAAAATGTTTCAGCGTATCCTTTGTTTCTTCAATTTCTCCTGCTAAATGATAGGGCAGCGGGATTACGGACTTCTGAACTTCTTCGGCTTCTAGTGATCATCCATCTTTTATCCTGGGGCTGTTATGGAATTTCAGTATGATGTACTGGAAACAGTAGAATCATTTCATTAATAATCTGTATTGGACGATTAAATCTAATTTGAACAATGTTTTACACACATTTTCATGTACTCTATGTTTCTGCCACAGTACTTTGCCTGGGGACAAGCGTTCCTGAATCCAAAATTTAAACTTTATATATTGCTAGATCTATACAAGATCGGTCTTCAAGGTTTTGTGGATCACTGGACAAGACGGATGACTATCACTTCAGAAACCCGAACTCGATTGCTGGTGGTGTGCCATAAATTTTAAAGTAAAAAATCAGAAGAAAATCGCTTTTGGTAAACCGATCTTGACCTTGAAGACTGATCTTAAATAGATCTAGCAATATCGAAAGTTAAGATTTTGATGAGAAATAGATTACAAACTGTTACATTTTGAGATCAAAAAGAGATCAAACAGATATAATCATCTTTTTAGATCAGAAAATGATAAAAAATTTCTTCTCGGTAATGACTGAGTCGTAATTAAAGTCGGTTATTTTAGTAAGTCGTAATTAAAGTCGGTTATTTATGAAAACAAAAATGAAAAACTGATCAAATGTGGCGATATAGTATTTCAGATCATATATAGTATCCGTCTTTATAGAAGAAAAATCAGTATTTGAAAATTTTCAGTCATAACAAAAAAAAAGTCATGCCTTTTTCTTACTTTTTTGAGAATCTGATGTATCCCTCAAAGTTCTCGAAAACTCAACTAAAAGAAGAGTTTCATTGAAAACCTTCAAAAAATGCACGGAAACATCTAATTCCCTATGGAAAGGCCAAAAATTAACAAAAACGCTTCTAAACGTCTTCAGACTCGTGAAAACGAATGAAGTAAGCCTAAAAATTGTGGTTTTATAGGCAAAATATCGATTTTACGAAAGTTTTTAGACATGTCAATTGAAAAATAAGAAACTAGTTCGTTTCTTAACAGTTCGGTCTATATCTATTCAAAATCAAAAAAAAAAACAAAAAATATAACAAAATTTAATGTTTTAAAATTGGTGACACTAGCGCCTAAGGGGCTTGGCGGTAGAAAATGGAGACTCCAATTTGGTAAGGACGTTTTTTTGCAAAAATTCAAACGAAAAATCACTAATATTAATAAAATATCAATTTTTTTTCTAGTTTTTTTTGCACATCCGCGATTTCTTTTGACGTGCGTAGTGTTCTTTCGAAAACCGCTTGCATAAAAAAAAGATTTTTTTCTTTAATCATTACCCTTAACACCTCCCCATTGCACATCTTGAAAAAGATTACCACATCTACCACATCTCTCGATAATAGAGCGCGTTGCCATTAAGGGGGTACGAATGCCTTATTTTCTTTTCAGAAAAATTTTTAAGAAATGTTGTAAAGAAATGGAGCAGCTGACGCTACGACTATTGTATATAATTCATGTGCATAATTTTTTATAAAACTTTGTGAAACATCTTTCCGGCAGAGAGCTGTTAGAAAATAATATACCTCAAATATACTTGTATTATGCATATGCTTCTAAAAACTCATTTTTTTTACTCTTTGAACTATATCGATAATTTTTTTTACAGATTCGTCTGGAATATCATTGGTGGCATTCCATGCAAATATAAACGAGGATTTCAATGGCTTGGAAGCTGGATTTATAGCTAGGGATATCGTGAAAGTTCGAAACGGTCGCTGGACCTATCAAGATCGTACAACCGAGCTTTCAAAAGGCGATGTTATTTACTATTGGGTGCATGTTGTCTACAATGGTCTTGGTTACAACTTAATTGACCAACAACATCACGTGTCTGGTATGGATTATAAAAAAATATATTTTTGATAAATCCATTTAATTAATGAAAAAAATTGAAAAGTTGTTGATATCTTTATATTCAAAGTATCAAGTTCGCGGTTCACATATACAAACTGCTGCCACCTATCTAATAATTATCATTAGGCATTAACGCCATTTTGTTTTTTCTTTAAGTACAGTTCGTTTCTGTACAGACTAGACCCGCCGAATGAATTTGTTCTTTTTCAATCCTGTGATTTCGTGTGTGTTGTTCTGTTGACCCATTTTCTTTATCAAGAGTTCATACCTACGGTAATATTTCAGAAGTTACAATACTTAACTCTTCTAAGAGTCATATTCCTAAATTTTATCCTTACATTTAATAAACAATTTTTCCCAAATGAACGAATTAGAACAAAATAATAAAATTATTATTGTAATTCCACTGTATTGGAGTCAATAACCTTATATGACAGATAAAGAAATGCTTGCTAAATGCAGAGGGTAGGAGAGAAAAGAATAGTACATTACTTGACTAGTAGGGGAAGTAGAAGCTTCTCTACTCGCTGCGCTCATGGCCCATTTTTACAAGTAAGGAAACTCTTACTTCTGCCGATAGTTAAAAATTAAAAAATATAAATGAATAAATAAAATAATAAATAAAATAATAAATAATAAATAATACAATGTTATGACCTCAAATAAAATATTCGATTTATTTTTACTGTTGGTTAACGTATTTATTTGGACGGCAAGGTCCGTTTACAATTATTGAATTTAAGGAAAGACGCGCTGTCGCGGCGTAGTCGCGGAGAGTCTAAGTTTCCTTGACTGGGAAAAATTCTAAGTCAATTAATGATTTTAGTCGGTTCAGTTCAATATCGCGGTTTTTCTAGTCCGTCGGTTTCGCCTCGCTGGTAGACTCTGATCTTTTCTCAAGATCGCAGGACAATCATCACCTCTGATTGCCCCTCCTAATTACCGCGAAGGCACCGTGTGCAATACCCTTGAGGGGTCACACGTGCCGCGAAATCATCAATTTCGGTTACCGAACTGGAAAAATCCGAGAGATCTCGAAATAAGTCGAAATATGATAATTCGTAAAGGAATGTGAAATTTGATATTTATTGATTAAACAAATGAAATGTTTATAAAAATTAGTTAGTTATGCCTGGGGCATAACAACAATAATAAATAAAAATATAAAATTACAATTTACCTGAATTCAAAAAAAACGCTCTTGTGACTCGTTCGGCAGCTTTTCTTTTGTTGAAGAGAGATTCGTCAACATACTTCATGGTAACCGCGGCCTAACTCCATCCTAATCAAAAACAAAAAAAAATGCAAAATTCAAAATTTGTAAATAAAAAAAAAACAGTAAAAGAATTTTAGGAATGAACAAAATTAAGAAAATAAAAGAAACAAATAGAAGAAAACAAATTAGATATGGAAAACAATGAAAAAAATAATAATGAACCAAGAAGAAAAAGAAAAAAGAATGGTTTTTGAAAATATACAATGTTTACACACCTTGAGATTCAAATAAATATTATCCGGCGCATCATTGAAGAATTTTTCTTATTCCTTCGTCGAAAAAATTTTTGCTTGTTTTTGTTTATAGCCAACCATGTTTTTTTCCATGAATGATTTCAGTTTTGGATATGATGCAATAAAAATTTTTTTTTCTTGTAACAACTTCGATTAAATCATTGAGAAAGTGCTTGAAACAGTGTTTGGTGCATAGTTCCTTGATAGTTGCTCAATATATGCCGATACAATTGGCTCGTCATCTGAAGTTATGTTAAAACGGTTTTTTCATGCCAAGTATTTTTCGTACGCATCATTGTACCTCTTGGCAGAAATTGTTGGAATCATTCGTTCATTCATGCTCTCTAGCCCATCACGACTTTCGGCTCGCATATCGGATTGCATACGTGACACCGTCACGCATGTGCAATAGTTCGCTTTCGTGCAGTTGCGGAGGAAGCAGGATAGCGAAAATTGTTTCGTCAGCGCATGTTTAATTTCCTCAGCTACCCTCACTTTCGGACAATATTTACAGAAAATAATATCGCGGCCGCGTAAAGGGAACTTTTTCAGGCATAGGGAGAATCTGACATGAGTCATTTTCACGGTTCGATGCCGTCACGAAAAGTGACATTTTTAGTCAAATAGCAGGAATAGTATATTTTGTGCCAAGAGACGAAAGTGCGGATTCCTTATATAATAAACTTTTTTGTGCTCCTAACGTTCTTTTAAATTGTATCACAATATTTCGACTCTGTCTCGTCATTCTACCGGTAATATCACCTACATGTCTAATTTTATCACAGAGTTTGGGAGGCACCTCTCCAATTTTCATTTTGAAAACTAAAATTAAAACATTTAGCCTTATTCGCT
>JAQQRF010001216.1:0-29096 GCA_030523145.1 Trissolcus brochymenae
TTTTTTCTTCCATGGAAAATAAAATATAAGTGTTTATTTTATCAAAAAATGTAATAGCTAAAATTATGCATATATTGAATCTTTAATTTAAAATAACAGTGTCATGTTTCTCATTTATGCTGGTAGGTGGCGCTGTATCACTTTTTTTTTTTTCCTGCAAGTAGTCTGATTCCTCACGGGCATATAAAAGAGGTAGTTCGGCTACTATTTCTAAGACTTTTGTAAGCGTGTTCTAATGGACACGCTATAGATATAATATTATTAGATGATAATATTAAATATTATAAAATTAAATATTCTAGAACGTTTGGTTTACTATTTTGAACGTATTTGAACCTTGAACTTAATTAGAGCCCATTTCTGTTTGCCGATTTCGGTTAAATAAAGGGGAGGCATTACACGCCGAACAAAAGCCTCACTTTAACCTTATTCTTGCCCTATAGAGGCCAGACAAGATTGAAAGGCAGCCCTACGTAGGGCCCGAATTAAATTTCTACTAGGGAGCTGAGCAACTCCTACTCCGGAATTTTTCCACGTTCAGGGAAGTACGAAAATTTGGACAAAATGGTCGTTTGTGGAGATTGAACCTTCGACCTCCAGAATACGAATCTGACAGCTTTAGCCACTAAGACAGCACGCTGGGACTAAAAATTCAAAATCTCATTGAGAAAGCTGAATGTCAAAGCACTTTCTGAACAGGTCTTAACAATTATTTTTCTTATTCAAAACAATAATGTTGTTGCGTGAAGATCTGGTATCTATCTTTTGATCAGAACAATACAAATCGTCTAATCTGCCTGTTGGACACAGTTGGCAAAATTTTTATCTGCAACAGACTGAGAGCATTCATTAAGAAAACTTAGGGCTTTGAAAACCAGTGAGGGTTCCACTTCCACAAAGCCACTTCCATGATAGGTGCCGTAGATAAAATTATTTTTCGCTAACCGAAAAGCAATAGTAGAAAAAAGCACGAAAAAAAATAAAAAAGTACTACACAATTCGTGACTTTAAATGTTAGATTCAGTTTAACTCAGCTAGATAGAGCAGGCTCCAGATTGATTGGACATCTTTCCAGCATACTTTCGAAGGCTGATAGCTACTAGTCCTGATTTACGACTCGGAGATGGTGCCATGATCATACCGCAATACGTAGTTTTTGGATCATTGCTGTGAATTATCGTATACGATACGTTGTTGAACTTACTAGTGCTCGAAGTTTTCTTTCTGACATCAATGCAATGATTGCAATAGATGCAGTGGTTGAAATCAATGGTTAAATTCAAAGAAATAAATTTAAAATACAAATTTAGAAGGATTAAAATAAAATTTTCAATAGAATTCCAATAACTATTCAAGGTTATATGTCAATTTCATTGATAACCTTCTTATGTAGTTGGCACGACTGTTACGTCTTGTCAATTTAACTCTGTACCAAGTTGTGTTGACCAAACAACGAACTAAAATTGTCTAGTTAGAGTTAATATTTTTTTTTCTGAGTGAACGAAAAGCCGTGATGGGAGCTTACTTATAAAGTAGCAGTCGATAAAGTTGGCAAGGGGTATGATCTCGAACGTAATGTTACCTGACACCGAAGTAATGACTTCGAACTGTCCAGAAAGATTTGGAGTTCTATTAGCCGTTTCCAGTTTCCAGATGATTCGAAGGCAGAGAAAATAGAATATCAAACGGCGATTACTAAATAGGCGTACCTGGCCACTGAACCCGGGAATTGTAAACGCTTTACAGCCCACAATGCAAAATGCAAAAACGCCGGGATTATTGAGGTTGTTTTTTCGCAGGTTGGAAAAGATCTTAAAGTTGTAAAATCTTTGCCTAGAAAAAGGTTCGTTTCCGGCGCCAGGAAATTAGCTGAAGTGATCCTACTTTTAAAGTCACCTGATAAGGATGTCAAAATAGTTCCCGGAATGATACATCAAATATTGATGCAATATTCAATCACAAACATGTCCTTGTTGTCATCGACTTGAGCGATTGCAAGAAAACTAATCTCAAACGTCAAGCGAACGAAGTTGTTGTTATGATTAGAGCGTGGAGTTTTGAACAATAACTTGAAGTCTCACCCGAAAAATGGATTTGCACCACAATAACCTGTATAAACAATCATTATTTCATTTTCTTCAAACCATTTCCAGATAGGATTTCTTTTATTATTTTGATTATCAAATAGCAAAATTAAAAGTTAAATTAAATTGAATCAATAATTCTATTCTTTCACACAATATTTTTTCAGGTTGGAATTCGAGAATATAATAATTGAAAATTTATTAGATAAATTATAAATATAAGGGCATAACAATTCATTGTATCGAACGGCCTATATTCTCTTAAGATTGACTTCTGTTACATTTACTTTATTAAATTTGTTTGCAACTAAACACATATAGGTCGTTCGAATAACGCATTCCGCGCATAAAACATGAAGTCACTGTGAATTGAGTTGTCATCAGTATTATGTCATTACTGTCCAATTTCAGTTTACTTCAAAGTATTGTGCTTCCACCTTGAGCGTAAAATATATGCGTAATTTAAAAATATCCTGTTCATTATATTTAATTAGTAATCAATACCGAGAACGTCAAGTGCGGACAATATTTGTTCTGTTTTGTTTGTTTTAACAAAAAGTAAGTATTGTCAACATATACTTTTCAATTTGATTCGATGTCTCCGACTTTTTAACTGCAAGTTTTTTTACAAAAAAGTTTGTTTTAATTTAAAATTCCATGAGAGTTATAATTTTTTTTAGTATAAACAAATAAATAATCTTGAGAAACGTTTGAAATATTTAGAGCCTCTCTCTAAAAAAGAATAAAAATGTCTGCAAATGGGCTGACACAGTTAGGCAGAAAATCAGTTTTGTCTCCTCACGAAGAAGTTAATTTAGCCAAGCACTTTTTTTCATAATAATTTTTTCATAAACGTTCATAATTTTTTAGATTTGCAAAAACCTAAGCAGAAACGCAACATTAAACACTATATGATGTGGTTAGAATATTTTCTACTTCTTACACTTCATGTGCCAACGCCGAAAAAGGAATCATCAGTGGATTCAGAGAAGCTGGCATTTGGCCACTGAATCCAGTCAAGTTCATCAATAATGATTCTTTGCATGGCACCGAATCTTTATTTAAGAAAGAAAATGGCACACGTGCTGAACCTGAATCTTAAGGTGATGAGATAGATGTTAAGATTCTAGTCCACAATTTATTGAAGTGTTATATGTTTTGTCGACCGACCCATCATCTTCGCTGTCCAAAGGACAATCTATTGCAAGACAAAATCAATATTATGAAATTTTAACTATGGAATCAACTCGAAAAAAAAGTCTTAGAAGCTCAATAAAGAAAAGAAAATTTAATGAAACCAAACGAAGCAACCTCAAATAGAAAAGGAGAAAGCTACGAGGTTACTGAAAAAAAAGATAACTAAGAAATAAAATTGAAAAAGAAAGAAAATGAATAAGCTGCTCAACTTAGAAAGCTGGAACGATATAAGAACTGGAGACCCAATTTGGACTCAAAAATCAATAATGAGTAACTATTATAATACCCAAGGCTACAAAATTTAATACCCCAAATACCCAAGTCTGATTAATGTGACAGTAGATTTATTATTGCAATTGAAAATATGTAAGCTGTATACCGAAAGATTCATTAATTAACAACAAAATTGATTAATACATACGCAAGTTATGTGATTCCGATATTCAAATGACATTATAGATGTCAAATGGTTATATTTATAAAAAAAAAAAAAAAACAAACAAATACGGTATTTATTTTTACGCGCATTTGAATAGAAAACAATTGATGTCCTGCATTTGAAATATACCAGGGCGGTGTGCCACTTCTATAATTTTTTCGATAATTGATAAAAATGGGCAATTTTCTATTTTATGTACAAAAATTTGATTGGTCAATATCTAAATAGTAAAATTTGAATTGACTTTTTCATTAAGGAGCCAATATTGCCCCATCGTCTTTTATATAAGACAAAAATTATATAGATAATGTTTTAAACAATAATGTATTTGAATAGATACTTCTCTTTAATTACAATTAAGAAAAAAGTTAAACAAGAATCAAAAATGAACGATAAGCTTTATTAATTTATTGAGTTTTTAAATTATTAGATTATTATTATTATTATATATAATATATTATATAATTATATAATTATATAATTATAAAATTATTAAATTATAATAATTATTCAAATTATTATTATTATTTAAATAATATACTTTGAACTTATTATTTTATATTTCCGGTTCATTATATCTTTAATGTTTTATTATTTTGTTATATTTACTTATTATTTTATTTATACTAAACAAATGAGTGCAAGAAAAGTACTACAACCTATGGTAACCAGTTGTGTTATAAATATGCGTCTAACATACTAACATTTTTTCTGTATGGGAAACAGTTTAGGGATTAAAACCGCACGATAAATGATGTTGAGTTATCTTCGAAACATTTAAATTAAAAAAAAGGATAGAAACATTTTAACATTCCTTAATAATCGTTCATTTACATTTCGAATTTCATCGTGGTAGGCTTTTTCAGTCTCACAAAAGTAATTGATTTTTTGTTCAACATACATTTGCATATATCCAAGCGAACACTCGTTATTTCTGATAAGATTACACACGCTCGCTCTTCGTGAAATGTATAGTCGATTACTATAACATCTTTTGTTTTTCTCGTCTTTGCTTCTTTTTAATCTTTTACATTGTCTCTTATCCCGCAATTCATGTTGGATTAGTGTTTTGTTGACTTCTGATATAAGAGTTCCTGACTATTTTTTAGAAATTTAGATTTTTTTGGAATTTCAATTAAATTTTAAATCTCAAGTCTATTGATTTTCGTTTTCTAGTGTAATAATTTTATATTTTTACGATATTTATTAGGATGTATAAACTTATCATTAAAATAGTCATTCATTGAATTGATCCTGGTGTCCGACTGTAGCAGCCCCAGTCAAAATCTTCTACCTCTTTTCAGCCTTCCAAAACTTTTTTCCATATTTTTTATCTATATACAACCTTTCAAATACTTTTTGAAACTCTTAAACTCTTTTTATCATTGATCAAAATTTCCGAATTTTTTTGAACCGCTTTTAAGTCTCTTCAGCCTAGAGCGATAAATTTGAATTTCAGTATCTTTTTATCCTCATATATCTCTTTACTGCAACTTTTCACTCCTTTAAATCATTTTAAAGTTTTCCTCTGACCTTTTTGAATTATTTTGATGTATTGACCTTTTTGTGATCTCATTAAGGCTTCACTTAAGGCTTCTTTCAACATTTATTATCAATTTGTAACACTCTTTTTCAACCTCAGTTGCATCGTTTTTTAAACTCTTCCTACAAATTATCAAACCTCGCTTTAGCTCTCTTTCATCCTCTTCGAATATCTCTTTATAAATAAATATATATAATTTCACACTATTTCAGGTCTATTTTGCACCTCTTTAAAATTTCATATTAATATAGGCAACAAATAATTGACACTGTAGATAAAAAAAGAAGGTCGGCCTTATAACTTGTGAAAAAAATGAATGAAGAGAATTTTAAAAGAGACTGAAACACGTTCTCTTTTTATTCTCAACTTTCTGAATTCAGACATAAGTTATAGAGATTTAAGGGTTCCAGAAAAATTCGTTCTGTGCCATTATGAGTCTTTTTTAAACTAATTTTGAACCTTCTTTCAGCTCGTTTCAGACTACTCAATCTTTTTTCAGCCTTTATTAAACTATTGCGTAGACCTATTTTAGTCTCTTATTAATTTTATTTGAAACTGATCTAATACTCTGTTTATTATTTCATCTGAGGTTTAAAATTTGGACTCGGGAGCAAACTTATCAAATTGTAAAGAGGAACAAGTACAAAATAGAAAATATACTAAAATATAACGCCTATTGGACACAGTCGGACTTATAATTACAATCTCAGTTTAGCGTAATAACGTTCACGGTGATGAGACGGAATTGTTTCGCCCGCGGAGACTGTGGATCGTCAAAGTGATTGTCGTTCTCAAAAAGGCTTCGGGACAAGTTGTCTCACTATAGATAAGACGTGCGTCTAGCCAAACACAAACTCTCACAATGTGACTTTGAATGTGGAATAGTTTAACCTACTAGAGAGATTAGCTTGGGCTCGTGTATCACAATTAACGTGTAATTAAATCCGGGTGGGGGCGTGGCCGAGCGATGGGTGGGCAACATCTCGGTATCCAGCGGACAGGCGGAAATGAAGGGCCGACTTCGGATTAACAAGGGCCAACGCCTGTATCGACCCAAACGCGACCCTCGCTTTTGCGAAACCGCGACTGGTTATCCCAAAATGGTATCACTATAGTCCACCAAAAAATTGCATAACATATTGGCTAGGAAAGGTCATTCATTCGTTTTGCATCTCGATTATGCTAATGCTTTGATAACAAGTTAAGAGTCTAGGGGACTCTTAACTTGTCGGTACTGAATTGTAGATTGTTAAGCGGATTTACACCTACTAAATATTTATTGAAATCCAACAAAAAATTACTGTTTTCTTTTAATATGAATAAAAGAACGAGTCTGCTTTAATTAATTATCCGGAAGAAACACCCGAGCGAAAAATGTTTTGTCGAGTAAAGATTTTAATAAAGATTTTTCGAAATTGTCAAGCAAAACAGAGTGCTTGAAATGAATCATGTTTTATCATTTTGTTTTCTTATTTAGTGTTATTTATTTGTGTTGTAACAGTTTTAAAATTCAAATAAAATATGATTGAGAAATGCGGTGTAAATTAATGTGAATGAAATTTAAAATAGTTTGTCTTGGTGATTTGATGAAATTTCCGATTAAAGCTGCTGTGGATGAGATGCAAAAAAGTGATTATACTTTGGATAAGCGGAACACGTACGAACGCACTCGGGTCGGCAAAAAAAGTAAACTAAGAAATGTGGAAGCATAAATAAGAAATTGAACGTAGCCGGGTGAACGGGTCGAAATCAATCATTTCGTATTTGGGGTCTACGGGAGGAACAAGAATAACGATCGTGTCGTGCAGAGGTAATGTACACACGCGCGCGCGTCTTACATACGAATGTTGATAAAAATGTAAATAAACGGATACAAAAATGCGATGAATAATGTATCAATGGGACGAAATGTTTTAATTGTGATTCATCGGAGTGTACACAGTTGAATATAGGTATAGTATATGCCTAAAACTCGTAAAAGCAAACTCGTGAGTGATTAGAATGCCAGTCGCGCGGTTAAGACTTTGTCAAAACAACACTGAAAATGTTACGCCGCATTGGATCGTTTATTGGGAAATGGCTCCGAGAAATGCTCGACAAGCTGTTCTAGAACTTATCGATCAATCTCCGTATATAAGTCTTGTGATAAGCCGGGCACCTGTAGCTTAGTATATTCAAAATCCCAAATTATCTGGGTCTTTAATCCTTTTTATAAACTATCCACTTTTCTGTACTCTTTCTTCAACACTTCGTCGTTTTTGTTTTTTAACTAACAAAAATCTATTCAATTAAAAGGTTCGCATGTTATCTTTTGAAATGCAAAGTTTTACTTATTATTATTATTATTATACTAAATCAAACTTATTATTTTAGATTATATGTACAGTATTGATTTGTTGATTGGTAAAAATGTAATAAATTAATTTAATTTTTGCTAAAACATTTATAGAAAAAAAAAATCAATGTTTTAGAATATTAATTTAATAAGTTGTTGGCAACTTTTTGATATATAAAATGTTATACACATTAACATTTAAGAACGAGATAACACAAATTATTGGCTTACACCAATTATTTCGTCGAGAACCTTGTTGAAAATTTATTCTCTTAAAACATACAATCATTGTCGAAGATTCGTTTCATTAATTAGATCTCGTAAAAAGAGCTGTCCGATTTAATTCTACAAATTGCTGGTAAACTCTATAATTAGACAACTTTTTTTTTTTCTTATCTTATCAATTTATTTTATTCGTCTTTATCAGTCGCTTAATTAAAAGAGAATAAATTTTGTACGCAATTTTAGATGTTTCAGATTTTATAATTTCCAAACTCGAAGTTTATAGTTTTGGCAATTAAACTTTGATGCTGAACCTTTATTAAGATTTCAGATTTTTTATCGCCTAATAAAAAGTGTCGTCAACGAATAAACTTTGGCTTATCGACGCTCACACTCGGAACTATATTGAGCTAGAAATTAATTAAGGTTTAATTCCGTTGCAGGCATTAATGATCGTTTTGAAATTGGAACAATACGACTCGCGTGTGAAAACCCAACGAGACTCATTTGCCAGCAAATTACACGCACTCAATAACACAATTACACGGACAATGCCGATAAGTCGGGCCGTTAAAATGAATTGCTGTCAAACAATGGTTGTCGCATTGTAAATAATAGATGGGTAATCGCTACCTCCAATTCGGCGTCGCATCCCGAGAGACGAAAGTTGACTTGAAAACACGCGCGCTTGTTTTCGGACGCCTCATTGTGTGCGATGCCCATCCTATAAATAATTGCCCATTCACGTATAAATATTGTTATGCGAGATGAACGCCAACCTAAACAATCGGACGCGAACTATAAACCGTGATTGTCCCGAGAAGAGCGCGTATAAAACCGATCATTTTGCGAGGCGCGTCCCTCGCAGGGCATGCAAAAACGATCGGGCAACCCACGGAATACTAATCTTCAATGGCTGTAAAAGTAACCGACGCGAAAGGCAAAATTTGCATGAAAATATAACAACTTTGAAATCGATTTTATAGTCCCGCGTATTGTTTCGTCAGATCGCTGATGGGCTTGTTATACGAGTTTTCACGAGAGTTTTCATAGATCTTTCCCCCAATGAAAATGTAACTCAAGTTTTAAACTTCATTTAAATTCGTTTTAGAAGTTTGCCTGGCCAAAATTGGTATCAATTTTCAACAATTCTAATTCATCATCGTCATTTTTTGGAATTTGCATCACTTGCAAAAAATCTTATTTTTGTAGTTTAACTTCCACACAAATAGTTTCGACAAAATGAAACTTCGTTTAAAGTTAATAAATTTTTGATTTGAATCATTTTAAAAGACATTTGCAAATGTTTTTGCATTGGTCCAATGCAAACAATTTTGATTAAAAAAGTTCATTTATGAGAGTGTTTAAAATCGTAATCAAAATAGTAATATGTGCAAATGCATGTACACATCTCATGCACGTAGCGACAGCATCCTCTAATGGTCTCTTTTAAGGAACTTTAAGTCACATTAAGGCTTGTTTTGTATGTTAGGTTAAGCCGTATGACTTTTTAACTATAGCAGCATTTTTGTAATAGTGGCAGCCGAAAATGCAGAAAAAAAAAGATTGTTTCAATATTTGTTTTTATCGCTGTTACAAAAATGCTGTTCATTAAAATGTTGCACGGCTTAACCTCTAATATTCAAAATATTCGGAAAGAATATTAAGGACAGTTGGATATTTTAAAACTGAAATCGAGTTCACATATTCGTTTCAAACAATTATTATAGTCTTTCTATTTTTTTCAAGCTTCAATTCAAATTTATTTTTATAAAATAAATCAAATTTCAGAGACTTAGAGAGTGTTTCTCTCCCCGAAAAAACGACTCGATTAATGAAGTAGAAGAAGAACTTAGAATGGTGAGAAAAAAATGGAATAATTTTCAATTGTTCTTTCACGTGTAAAATCTTTTTAAAAATTCCAAGTCTTATTTTCAGCAGTACAGAAGCTCAATTGGTTGAAAAATAAAGTAAAAACTATTAGTCTCCGTGTACAAACTTTATTGTAAAGAACGTATGGGTAATGAAATTTGTGTTTACTTTGATTGAATTCAACGTAAGTCGGCATCTGGTGATCTTAATCAATTAGATGAAAAGAGTAGCATCAGAAGAAGTCGAGAGATAGATTTAGTATCTCTGAAGCGACTACGTTGAACTCGGGATTCTTATTACCATATAAATTATCCATCCATCTTGCAGACTTGGCCAAAAGGCGCTAAAGTTTGCCCTCGCAGACTATAGTTTTGCGGTCATATTTATTAAACATTACGCTCATCGCATAAATGAACATAGTTCCAAACTTGCAGATCGACAGACTTCTAACACGTTTTCCTTTCTTATTAAACGTTCGCAGCGTGTAGTTTGACTTTCAATCAACGTAACGTGAGAGAATTAAATTCATTTATACACACCACTCCTCCTCCTTTAAGTTCAAAAATTTGAATCAAACTTTTCATTTTCTTTTCAATTTTGATACAGAAAATTTGAATTGAGTTAAATTTAGTTATAATTTAAAACTGAATTGGAATTGGTTGTTTCAGAACAATTACGGGGGTGCGAATAATTCCTCGCGGCAATTGCGGCGAGGCGTTTTATTTCTCCAAGTGATGGTGGAGAGTTGCGCGAGGTGCGTGCAGAAACCCTTGAAACGATTGCGAGCAACGTAATAAGCACTATGTGCCAGTGGGGAAGATCGGCCGTGGCTGATTAAGGCAGCCAACGCTGGGCCGAGGTGAGTGAGCACAAAAGTCTATATATTGTAAAACGGCGTAAACTCAGCCAGGGGATCGGGTTACCGGGGGCACTTGTGATTCTTCCTTCACACCTCGACCCGAGTGTCCGCGACCCAAGCCGCCCTCTCTTTCGTCAACACACTGAGCGAGTCAAGTCATTTAATGTGGATCCCTTTCAACACGTCAATTCATTCTTCAAACGTACGCATTTTCTTCTCTTTACTTACAATTCACAAATAAAACTTGAAATTGCGCTTTCGATTAATTTTTCAAACTCATTTAGTATAGCTCAGAGTTATATTATTGTTATTATTCTTTCGTCTTATTATTCCAATAGATTTCTCTGTTTTAACAGCTGGCGGGTCATAAGATTTTAGATTGGAAATTAAAACACAATAGGTATTTGTTTATTTTCCAACGTCCTAATAAATATCAGTAAAGTGCGAAAATTGAAACGAACGAGATGGCATGAAAAACAATACAATTGACAAATAGTTTATCGCTCGTGAAATTTACCAACTGAATCAGCAGCAACGTTTTCAGCTTGATAAATAATGAAGAATAGTCGTCGATTTTTCTCTGTCACAGCCGTATTACACTATAAATAACTAGTCCAATATCTTTCTCTATAATGTTTCGTATATACTTGTCCGAGACGCGGGTCTTATCCCGACGAAGACAAATAAATGGCAGCATTTGCGTAGGCAGCGAATTTTTCCAGCGCCCTTTTATTACTTTTACTCGTCGGATCATTTTTTTGCACTATACATGGCGCTGGCAAAATTTTTTAATCCAGGAATTATAATTCCCCAAAACTACGTCAGATAAATGTAGCAATTTCTGGTGATGTACTGGCAGGCTTTTAGAGAAGCTCTCGTGTAATAAAATGAAAAGGCGATAATCATGGTATGAGTTTGTGAATGTACAGATTGCACGAGAATTTCCATGTGGCATGACATTTAAGCTGTGTCAGCACAACAATATGATTATTCGATATAATGTAATTTTCATCCATGTGAATGAATTACAAGCGAATAACAGCATGCCGCTCAATTTTTATACCACTATAAAATTTATCGATAAAATTGTTCGTAAAATGTTTTACATCTCTCTACTTCGTGTTTTTGATTGTTAGTTTTTTTATTTATTTTATGAATGACAAGTGATTATTTAGTTTCGTATTTTTTGAAACAGAAGATATAATTTTCAACAAAATAGGTTTTAAGGTAACTTTTTTATTATTTTATTATGTTATCAATTGCAGTATATATATATACATGCTGATGAAAATTAAATCATAAATTAAAATGCAAGAACAATTTCATTAATGTGGCATGGATATAAAATTGCTCATATGATTTTGCGAAGTACACTAAGCAAATGATACGTTCGGTCACTATCGTGTGATCGGACTGAAATGTGCGGTTAAAAACGAATAGCCCCTTTGAGTTACGGGGATCAAACACGCGACAGACGCGACCCTCTCTGATAGATAATATAACGCATGCATACATTTTACGTTTTCCAGGTTCACCGAAAAATTCCTGCAAATATGCAGGCACCATGTGCGGGGGAATCAACTCGTTTTTAACCCTTAATTCAAATGAGGACTAATGTCCTCGCTAAGGATTACCATTGTCACGTACTAAAACGGACATTAATTATCTTGGGAGTGAATTTATGACGATCAGGTGGTAAAGTTTAATTCAAATCGCGTCATTCTATGATCTCATTAAACAGATGTTTTTATAAATTTTTTCATTAAAAAAACAATCATACAGCCATGTTTACGTAAATATATCAACTTGAATAAAAGTTATTTTTAATACAGCTTTAAAAAGTGAAAATTGTACTTAAATATTGAAAGACTTTTTATGTGCGTGAATATTTACTTAAAATATATTAAAATTCACTTATAATTAAGCCCAAAGTGTTAAGTGTTCTTTTTAAGAGCGTTATAAATTTTCATTCATTCAAATTTTGAAAGTACAAATGTTTGTAGTATAGATGAGTTACAAAAATAGTCAGTGAATAAAGACCAATGCACTTTCTTCATTAAATAGAAAATGTAAGAAAACTGCAGCGTTCTATTAAGTAGTCCTTTATACTGATGAATTATGCTTTTCAGATCGTTAAGACTAGGTGAATTAAAGGTATAGCTACAAACTTGCAGATACGGTTTCTTTCACAGGTGAACTAAAAAGAAATTGTAAGAAAAGAAAGTAAAAAAAAAAAATAAATCCAACCCCACAGAAAAACGCGCGTTTGATAAGTATTACGATAAGTATTAGTTTAAGTTTTTCAACACTTCTGAAATGAAAATTATTTTATCGTGAGAGTGACCAAGTTATAAGAAAATGTAAAATCATCAGAATCAGTTTTATTTTTACTATTATCTTGTTAGATGTATCTAAGTTGCAGTTTAAGTCTTTGTTTTTTTTTATGTAATTAAAATGTGTTAATATTTATAGTGAAATTATTATATTGTATCTTCATCAACTTGCGCACTTATATATCATCGAGAATTTTTAAATACTTTTGTTGAAACTTTTATTACTTTATATGTCTATTTTTATTGAAGTTTTGTTCTTATGACTATTTACTTATTTTTTTACTTGCATTATGGTGCAAACTACAGAGTTAACTATTTTTGAACCAAATATAGTTTCGCAGATGTAAAATTTCACATTTGTATTCGCGAGCGATCTATCGGGTTACTGATATTGCTCAAGAAATGAGCATTTTAAATTTCTTCAAGCATTTTCAGTATCATAGCTAATAATTTTAACTTTTAGAATAATTCACGAACCTTTTTATAGTTTTGTCTGTTTAATGATTGTTTTACAAATTTTCAGAATTTGGTTAGTATTGTGTGTTTTGCTAGTTTGTTTAAAGATCGTGAGGGTGTGCTGTTGTTACAGAAAATTTGAATAGTTTTGCCATCTTATGTTTAGTATTCCAGTTGCTATCAACAATTCACAATATTTAAAATCCAAAACGTGTATCATTAAAACGATCTAATCCATGTCTTTATAATCAGGAAAAGTTTTATTTTTTTCCATATTTATGTTTTTTTTTTTTTTTTTTTTTTTTTTTTTTTTTTTTTTTTTTTTTTTTTTTTTTTTTTTTTTTTTTTTTTTTTTTTTTTTTTTTTTTTTTAATTTGCATGTTAACATCTATTTGAAATATTTCCAACTTTTGTAACCTTTTTTGGAAAAGGTTTTTATAAAACTTAAGAGGCTTTTGAGTGCTCAAGCTAGTGAAGACAAATTTTCATTCAAAATATTATATTTTCGTTCCATTACGAAATTACCGTATATATTATCATTATTTCATTATATCATTATATTTTACTTGGCTTATATATGTCTAATATCAAATTATATATGCCTTATATATTTTGTAGTAATTAATTACTATTAATTAGACTTGATATTGATTGATTATTAAAACAACATTGATTTCATGGTTTCAACATTCTTTTTATTTTTTGTAGCGTTCGTAATGGAGAATAAGTATCATTGGAAAGACGCCATAAAAGTACTTTCTTGGAAAGTTGTTTATCATTGTTTACCGGCAGTCGGATTCATAATTACGATTGAACACAATTTGATTTCAAACATTAGGAACACTTAGACTGAGTGATACATGAAAAGTATCTATACAGTCCAATGTACTTTTTGTGGTTTTCAAATAAAAAAGTTTAAACATTTCATTCATTGAACAGTTTGTGAACAATTGTCAATTCACTCAGAGTACAGTAAAGATATCAAAATTGTTTTCACAAAAAGCTCGGTGAATCCCTCTACTGTATACAATTTTTTTTAGTGACAATCACATTACATCACATTTTATCTAAGTTTAAAAGCATAACAAAATTGAATTTTCGCAACGTCATACAATTTTTTTCCATGTTACACAAATGCACTTTATACGAAGTGCTGTTACTTGGATGTCGTGTATATTTTGTTCGCAATGAAGAACCTCATCGTGATAACGGCTGTCTAAACTTGTGTAAAAAGTGTAAAAAAAAAAAAAAAAAAAAAAAAAAAAAAAATAAAAAAAAAAAAAAAAAAAAAAAAAAAAAAAAAAAAAAAAAAAAAAAAAAAAAAAAAAAAAAAAAAAAAAATTGAATATGGATATGATGAAAATGTAGAATCGTACCTTGTTAAACCATGTTTGCATAAACGTAGTAGCTGGTTGAGATCGATGTCGGTTTTGTCAGATCCGTATTATCGCTTAACAATTCAGGTATTGGATCATTGACAGAGCGATAATTTGAATCCGCACTTGTCGCAAGTGTATGCGCCTTTGATCTTGCGCTGGAGCACTTTGAAAAAGTCGTCGGCCGGTGAGGCCTGGCGATGAGTATCACGACCTATCTTCCCCTAACTCAGTCTAACTGTGTCCCTGCACTTTATCTCGTTGCCTCGAGTGAAACACTCTATCCCGTATACTTTGTCTTTATTTCGAAAAGATATTTTGGAAACAAAACGGCGGCTTGTGGTTGCGCTAAAGTCGACGCGATTGTTGATGCGCATGGTGGTTGGTCGCAAAATCAGAGTCTGGCTAAATCTCGCGAACACTAACAAAGGCATCGCGAATTGGTGGCGCCTTCGCTACCGGACGGGTTGCCATTGGTAAAGGCGCGCTCGTAATGCACGTTTCGCGACAGGTCCTGGCGCTTTTATCGACACCGCTGCTGTTGTGCGCGCGCTCGCTCGCTCGCGTAAATAGAAAGAGCAGGCTCACCGTATATTCGGGGGGCAATCCCCGATAAGGCCGCGCGCGACAAACGCAGTCGCGATAAAATATCTCGCCTTTTTTTAGACTCACACAAGCCCGGCGCATGTTTTCTTTATGAGCTTGTTTTCCTACTTCTTGTTTTCATTTAGCCTCCGCATTTTTCATTCTCCTTTGCCCTCCTTTCTTCGCCATCACTGTGCGTACAAACTCTCTTTCTGCATACGTTATTCGACCTTTTACCGCTCGGGGTGAGCCTCTTAATTGCGGCCTCTGTTGCGAACATTCGCGTCGATGGCCTGCTCGACAAAGAGACTCCGATATTTCTCCAAGCCCCGTGTATATAAAACTATGTTACTCTTGTGAGTCAGGCTTAAGCATGATGATTAAATTTACACGCTGCCAAATCGGACAATGCACAACTACCCTTACACATTGGCATTCAGATTTTTGTTTGCTGCATTTAAACACATCACATTACCATCCATTTCATCGTATCTTTCTCGACTTTGCTCGAATTTGATAGCATCCTTGTGAAGAGGTTTTAGAGCTTCGGCAAAGACTCGCCATTTCAATTGCTCCTCGGATTTATCTCGCATACGTGCAATTGGGTTTTGGTTTAATGGTCTGCTGTACATGTATAAATGTTTGTTTATCGAAAAGTATTGCATTTTATTGAAACCAATCCCTACTTTTAATTCCTTCTTTTTACTTTAAAATGCAATTCCAGTTTCTCTTTGTCTGACAAATAATAATTCTTAACAAAAACAAACCTTTTTAAATCTTATTTAAAAATTCCCTAACAAACAAATATTTCGATAACAATTGTTGTACATAAGTAAAAATATTTCACGATTATGAGTTTTAAAAAGAAATACATAGAGGCAAAGTTGAAAATATTTTAAATTATCACAATGAAAGTCGTTTTAGAATAACATTGTCTTTTTGGGGGTATTAAATTTTTTGATTGCTTTATTACAATTATGTTTGCAAACATTGATATTCAGTTATTGTACATTTCTCAGGCAATGATGAAATTACCTTATCTACTGGTTGGTAATTCACTGGCCTCTCGCGGTTCGTACACAATTAGTCCAGCAAATTAATGCATTCCAATCACTATTTAGGGAGCGGCGTTGCTTTACTTAGTGAGCTAGATCTATTAATTATTATAACAGTCTATAAATAAAATATTTCAGCTTAATAATTGATCTTGCCAGGATGTATTTGGAATATCTTTATCAAAGTTTCAAAATGCAATTATACATAAATGCATGCTTATGTAATCATAAATAAGATTTTAGCTTTGAAATAATTTTGTAGCTGCAGGTGTAAAAATCGAGAAAAGCGTTTAAAATATACGTTATTAACATAATATGCCATCCCATATTGCATAATTGAAATCTTGATCCAAGTTGTGCGCGCATTATTAAATTAAATGTTTTAATTAGAATTAAATTTTTGTTTGACGAAAGTGCAATACAGACCTGAGGCAGAAATGAAAGACAAAACGCTCACACTGAATAATTAATTGAGCCAGGAGACGAATCAATCTTATAAAGTTACAAGCAAATTGCATCAGGTGCTGGAGGTAATGAACATCATATCCTATCACACTTAACGTTCTCAACGTGCAATGTACATAGCAACCTAGACTTTGTAATGTCTGATCAAAATTCTCTAATGAGGCTTAATATATTCCCTGCGGTAAATTCGCACAACTGTATGTCTGTTCTTATGGTCGCATCCAGCTTATCTTTCGACTGTAATGAAATTCATTCACCATTCATTATTGAATATCTCTTATTCATCTGATATGGCTCGTTCAAAAAAAAAAAAAATTCAAAAAAATCCAAAAAATAAACTATATTTCACTTTAAAATAATAATATACATTCAATTTTGTTGATGTATAATTTATTCAAGTTTATGAATAAATAAAAAATAATACGCGCACTAACAGCAATCCAGCAACACGGAGCACACAGAAAGCGTTGGGTCATATGATTCGATATTGAAGCGCGCTTGTTGATAAGAGCATAATTAGTGACGCAGGTTGATTGGCATAGGACAAATTTGCACTGAATCTGTCCAGTGCAAAAGTGCAGAATTGGAGCGACGTGCTCGGGTCTTTGACCCTGCAGGAAAATATTGTTTCGGGTAATTAGTCGCTGTGCGATGCGAGCGGGCGTGCTCGCACAAAAAGGAATCAACGAAAAAAGAAAAAACAAAGTAGCGCGTACGAGAACGCAAGCTTCAAGTGGCGCGCCGTCAAAGGCCGAGGATGTTTGTCGTGTACGCAAGTGCCACGAGCTCTCGTAACTCACAACGATAATGCTTCCAGGTACGTTTTCGAGCGCTCAGATACCAGCTAAATTATTCACAATCCGCGGCCCTCCGCCGGAAGTACGTCGCCCTAACAACCTTAACTTTACGAGTACCTATCGGTTACGACCAGTGTCAATAATAAGAACAACTTTCAGAGACGGTAAGTGCTTTGATCAAATTTGAATCAGTCGCTTCACTAAATAAACACTAGTTGGCTTCCAATGTCTATTTTGAAAAACTATTTTTGAGATCTGCATTCATTCAATTTTTATGAGCTCCAAGTTTTATTTGTTTCGACGGAATAACGAACAAAGGTGTAACCCTGTATAACATCAAAACTTCCATCAATCTTATTATTCAACAAATATTGATACTGCAAACGAATAATAATCAAACAGGCTAGCGCACCCCCAGCGAGTCTAATTTTGCGTGAGTTTCTTAAGTGAAAACCGATGGAATTTAATCAAACTTTTATATAAAAAAGAAAAAAAAATGTAGCAACACTATATGCTGCACGGTACAACAAAATTTGAATATTATAATTCACTGAGTGGAATTAAATAGATTCAGCAGCAGTTTTTCGTATCGCGAAATCGATCTCATCGATTTTCGATTACAGTCTCTGACTTCCAGCATGACCGGCTAATCTTTTAATGATAATACCGAAGGGTATTATCACTAAGAGAAATGCACTTTAAATATTTATGTTCAAATCATTATAAAAATTTAACGTACTTCACGGTAAAATGAAGTTAAAAGTAATTGACAATTAATTAATTAGTATCTTTTTCTTATAGAATTTAATTACAATAACGTTAAACATTCAAATTCGAAAATTACAAATCTAACAAACACTAACAAAAATTAACACTATTTTTTTGAATCCATATTAAATTTATAGTTTATTTCTACATTTTAGAAAAATCCCGGGTTCAGATATAAAGTTTCTTAATTTCAAACGTCTGTCAGGTAAGATTTTTACAGTGCAATATCAGTGATTTGGTAGGTCGCTTCCGAATACAAATGTGAGGTTTTACATCAGCGGAACTTTTTGGTGCATTAACAGTTTAGTGAATATTATTAAATTATATAAAAATAGCTCATTATAATGATATTTTATTTCCGCTTTATTGTCAATTTTAATTTTCAAATGAATAGATGTACATTTTAACAGTTTTCTGCGTTTCTTTTTCTCAAATTGAATTCTTGTTTAAAAAATGTATTTTTTACAAAAGTATGTTTAATAAAATATTTCACTTCAAACCGCATAAGTGATATGAGTGTAAATACATATTTAAGAAGTTCAATCTTTTAAAGCTCAGATTACATGAGGATCACACGTTTTTATGTCGAAAGCTAGGTAAGTAAAACTTGATGCTGTTTTTTCACGTTACAAATTAAAATACATCCACAATAATATTTATTGTTACGGAATTAAATTAATCTTATTTTTACGTTAAACAAAACTTGTAGTAAACGGTATTAATTTTGTTAATTCTATTTTACGGTGAAATTTACAGTAAGTTTTAAAGCGTACTTGTCTCAGAATACTACGGTGCGGCATTGTAAAAAGGATTAACGATCCAATGACAATTGTCGCCCACCGTTTCTTATACCATAAGTCATTATAGACACTTCTCTCGTTTATTTGTTAACCGGGAAAATTTTGTCGAACTCGATAAAAAAAATGCATCCTTTTTGTTGATTACACATTGATACAATTACAAGAATAAACTTGGTAAAAAAAAAAAATAATGATGAGGATATTTATTCTGACATCTTGGAAAAATTTGTTTCATTCCCGTCCATTGACAAATGTCATCATAATATAACATGAAATTAACCGTCTCGAATTGAAGCGCCAAACGCCGCGGTGGCGGGCTTAAGTCGGAGTAGTACTACTTTGATCGTCACTCAAACATGTTCGTTACTTCTGGCTAAAGAGAAGAAGAGAAAGAGAGAGTGCACTACGTTGCCAACTAATTACAGTTGAGATCAAAGAATTCATCGTTGCATCAGTCGAGGGAGGCAGTGCGTGCTTTGTATAGAGAGAACAAAAAATAATAACAAAGAGAGTGAGATGGCAAAATAAGGGAAAAGTATGGCGCGCAGAAAAAATGTACGTATTGGCGAAAGCTGCTAGCATTGATTTAACGATGGGTCTTACTCGCGTGTTCACATCCACAACGCGAGAGATAAATTTTTCACTTTGATCAAGATTAAGTTCATTCATCTGTGCTCGTTTTTCCTTGGTCTTTCTTCTTATAATGGAAACGCTTCGCGGTTCCTTTGACTTATAGTCACACACTCTCGCTCGCAGCGTCAGGTTCCCTAATACAATTAATATTTGATGAGTTGGCAATCATTATTTCATTGCCCTTTATAGCAATTTATTTTGATTTGATCAATTTGGAGCTTGGAAAGAATGGTTATCCAAATTGTAGCACGTGTGTCATAGATTCCAAACGCAGGACCAACAATTTGATCAGGCTTGGCAAATTCCATTTACAATTGAGGGAAACCCACCGCAAATTAATTCCTTATTCCCAATGAACGAACCGCATTATTCATCGAACACGAGATTCCAGTGATCGCGACAACATTCTCAAGTGGAATATGTGATGCACATCATCAGAGCGAATAATAATTGACAAGCGAAGCAAACGAAAGCTACAAAATAAAGTAGCGATGCAAAAGAGGAATCCTCTCGTTTGCACAAAGTATAACGAAAACTAATTATGCATTCGTCATGATCGTCATGAAAGCAACCCCAGACTTGACACTCCGCGACAATAAGTGGCCTCTCCGAATGTTTTTGCATGCGGTAAAAGATTGACAAGGGTGCAAAAATTTTGGCTTGAGCCAATAATAGATGACCAGGTTGCGTACAAAGTAAATGTCACTCAACACGATGACCATCCAGAGCGCAGATGAGGGCAGACTTAATTGGCCTCTCGGTTGTGTTCGATGAGGTTATCAAAGTCGTGGGATCAAAGGCTGCCGACGATTGTTCGCTTTTCAAGATCAGCCGGAGAGTGCACGCGACACACTTGGATGTCGCGAGCCTTTAATTATGCGCTCGGAGGATGTGCCAGAGCTGGCTCGGTGCCTAGCGGGAGGGCTTCTCTTGACTAGCTACTTTTGTGCTCCAATGATTGTCGAGAGATGTATGCTGTCTCTCTCTCTCTTTCTTTCCTTCGACCGTGTGCGCGTTACACGTCAAACGATTTGTGCGCCAACTTTCAGGAGGGATCATTGTTTGAGCTGATTTTTCAAGCGCACTGCAACACACAACTTACCCATCAGGGCTCAGATACAGCGTCATCGCGCAGGAGCATCCTTCCAAACGATGCAATATCATCATGCAATGCCTTTGTTTTTGGTCTTTCGAAAAAACTACTTTGATCAAGCGATTGATGATTATGAATAATTAAATAAAACTTTTTTGATAAAAGTTTCGTCTTAAAATCAAATTCAAACTTAAATTCATTTTACTCAAATTATTTAAATTAAAACTAAAGAATTAGTTGTTTATTACTGTGAACACAAAGGTCCGTTTGATTGATACAACTCTTTGTAGTTTAAAGCAATTTATGGAAAAGAACATCAAACTTTATAATGTATTCAAGTATAATTTCATTAGCTGATGCTACTTACTTGATCAAGAGTTTAAGCCATGGGTAATACCAGCATCAAAACTTGATTGATAAGTCATAAAAGGACTGTCTCAGGTATTGATTGAATTTTCTTCCATTATCCAATGAACGGCGTACCTTCTGATAGTGATACTGTAATCGACCACTAGAACAAGAAATTGATTAAAATTTAGTTGCTAATTACATAGAGCAGTGTTCTTTCTAAACCAGTATTAGAATTGAATCAAAACTTTGATTTGAATTTAATCAACGATTTATATAATAGAAATTGCCCGGTAAATTAAGTTCACATAATTAATCAGACTAAAAAATAATAGATCTAACCTCGTATGCATATGTACAAAATTATGTAGAATTATATATGATCCCGATCTATTTTAGACACTGAAACAATTGATCGGCAACTTACGGTAAAATTAACTAACTAAAAGTTGGGTAGGGGTTCTACTGACATAGTCAGTAAATGCAACTGATAATGTAAGTAAATCTAACTGTAAAAACATTTGAAATTGGATTGAATATTTTAGGTTAATTTTTTCTTCGACAGCTTAATCAACTATATTTGATACAATAAAATAAATTTTTGAATTTAATTAATTGCATTCAATTATTAATAAATTGTGTTGAAATAACAATGTAGTATTTTTGTCGATCAACAATTTCATTTATAACAGACAATATGTTGATTCAAACAATACATTTATTAACTTGAATCTTTTATTTTAATTTTAACTGAATAATTCAACCCTGTTATTATTGAAAAGTTGTGATGTTTAACTGTATGTTTAACTGATTTTCACAGTTTAATGCCTCTTACTATTATCGCTTTCAGTTATATTAATTAATTTCAATAGTTGATTACAAAATCAATTATTATTCTCAATAATTTCAAATGAACATATTTTTCTCAGTGCACATATATATAGAAATTCAAATTATAGATCTAATTCCTAGAAAAACATATACTTTTAGGATCTGTATATGGAGGAATAATTATAAATAAATAAATATAATATAATAGCCTCAATTATATAAAACTATTACAATATAATAACATTATAAGTTAAACAAAATTTATTAAACATATATCAATATATATGTATAGTAAATATATTTCTACAACATTTAGTAATTCGAAGGAAAACATCTATTTAGCTGGGTAAACAAAAACTGACAATTTTAGTTTTAGTGGCATATTCTTGAAATAATTGTTTTCTTACACTTTGAGTTGAGTCATAACTTTTCAACATTACTAAACTAAAAATAGTCGAATTATGATAAAAGGCATTGTGAACAGTAAATTAAATTTGTTTGTTTAAAAGCAACTAGTATAAAAAAACTAGTATACTATACTTGAGTATGGGGTATATTAATATAGTATATATTATGTATACAATCACTTGTATAACCATACTATTAGAACGCGTTCTGTTTGTCATAATTTTAATTAATGTTTGAAAATTAACCAACCACCTAGTGATCTCCATCAAAAGTTTGTACTTTCAAACGTTCAAATATCTCTTAATTAATTAAAATGTTGAAAAAACATGAGTTTGACATCTAAACGAAGAAAACAAACAAATATGACTTTTCCTTCAAAAAAGTGGTTCCAACACTCTTAATCTGACAGGTTAGTGCATAACGTTTAGCAGTTCGCTAAGTTTATTTGACTTTCTGTAACCTATACCTCACCTATGGCGTGATTATTCAACGCCATATCAGTCATCAGATGTGCAGCGCTAGTTTACATGCTTAATTATACGTTACGCTGAACCAACATTCCCGCTGCCAGTGCTCTGACGGTAGACCTTTACAGAAATCAAGAACATGTGTACACGGCATTAATGAAATTATTTTTACCCCGGGCACATAATTCAATTATAAAAGCTAACAATATAAAACAATCGTGCAATTCCTCTCGAACTCATGTGAAAAAGCAAGACCCGCATCAATTCAAATTATTATGCAATTAGAATTTCCAATATATCATGAAAACTCCAAAGCAATATTTTAATTGCAAAAGCTGTGTTAAAAAACAACTCAAACATTCGCATTAACGATAAAATGCACTTTTATCAAGCGCAGCAGGACTTAAACAGCCATAAAGATAAGTAGATTTAAACTCACTAATTCGCATTATCAAGCAAACATCACCTAAACGAAATTACATTCAGTACTGTAATTTAATTTACGCAACGTCTGAATAAATTTATACATTCTAACGTTTTAATTAATTAAACATAAATCAACCTAACAATAATTTTGTACAATTGTGAAAATAATCATCTGATTCCTCCTAAATGACAAGTTTAAACAACCTAAAAATGCGGGTTGGAGAAAATTTTTTGATTCAATGCTGATTTTTCAAGTAATTACTAATACCGGATTAAAATGTAACACCCTGTATATAGTCATCTTCGGCTATCTTCGGACCAGCACTGAGTCGTCTTCGTCAAACTTCGAACTATATAGTTTTAGGATGTTTGGGCAAGCTTCGACCATAATCCCAGATATAATAGTTGGATTTTTTTGTGGACACATGTCTTGACCACTTTCTGCCCACTCGCTGCTCACTCTTTGTCTAATCTTCATAGACTATGCCTGCCAACCAACCTTTCCCCCCTCCCCCTTCTTTCCTAATGTGAAAAAATCGATTCTATTTCTCATGGACATTCTTATCCTTGGGGTTTTTTATTGGGGGTCAGGGGGGTGGGTCACGCCCATTGGCTACCCCCTGCCAGGGTAGTAAGCAGGAGAGTAAGCGATGTGCTTTCAGAGCGATAAGTCGCACAGAGATATTTTTTGTCGCAGAATTCAGTTTCAACGTAAAAAATTGGAAATTTATTGGTGCTCACAAATAGAGCAACTATATAGTTGCTTGTTAGTGTACACGGAAGATAGTAAGTCGGCTAGGGAAATAAAAAGGATTAGGTTCTGGAAATTTTATGCTGTAAACAAGTACTGATAAACACTTGAGTTCTACAGCAGCATAAATCAGGATACGTGTACGGAGAACCAATCAGAACATGCAAAAAGCAAAATAACGATGTGAAATTGGTGCAATTGTTTGTCATTACGAGTTGAATATATTATTGTGCATTCATTAGTAAAATGTTTTAATTAATACTATTATTGTGATGTCTTTTATTTTTAACTATCGTCTCTCTCACTCGGTTGCCATATTACAAGAGAGAAGGTGGGACCGTCTAAAACTAAACATTTTTATTTTTTAACCTACACATGTTAGTTACAAATTATTAAATTTGGTGGAAAAAGGGTCCGAAAAGAAGAGGAGGAGAGGGGAGAGAATGTTGGTAAAAAAAGAACAAAATCTTGTAAGATTCCCAAGCGCGAATTAATCGCAAGCCACAGTGGGTTTCCTGTTCAGTTGCGTGAGGTGAGGCAATGTGTACGGAAAATGTACGAAAAATACGCGTTTTTATGGCTACGTTCACTCGCCGATGCAGAAGCTGTAGCACTGTTGAAAGCAACGAAAAAGTATGGAAAAGCTTGCGAAAAAAAGCAAAAAAGAAAAGCTAAACACTAAAAAAAGGCGCCGACATTTGTAAAGAACAAGAGAGGACGCGAAGGGACGAAAAAAAAAAACGTTAGAGTTCTGGTGGCCGGGATGTTTATAAATTACCAAAATGTCGGACGTGAATGTGACAAACACATAGAGGTATACCAAATGATGCTTTCAACGGTTTGAGTCAATTTGCTGCTGATACGATCAGACGAAGGCTTTATCATGGTTAGGATAGCATTTTTTGTTTTTAATTTTGAATCTCACCAAAACTTATGACATTTTTCCTGGAATTTAAAATATGACGAAACAATAAAAAAAACATGAAAGAAATTAAATGAACATAGATGAAATCAACGTCGCGATATTTAATGCTTGGATTCCTTCAAGCACATGCGGTAATTCAGTATAAATTTGCAAGCAAAGCCGCCATCAGCATCGATCGCGCACACGTTACTTTTTATTAGATCTCGCTGTTATCGAAGCAAGACTCGGGAACGCGATTAATGTCGAACGCAACATAATGAAACTCGAAGTTTTTAGTGCGCAATATTGTGTTCCTTAGTCGAAAGCGACGTAACCGCAATCGATTTTGCAAAAGCGGGCTCCGCGCAAAGGAGAGCGAGGACGAGTGGGGTCGCGAGGCAAAGTCTAACGTGCCACGACATCCAGAACATTAATGCACCGAAATGTAGTTACAGTTGGTAATTCTATTTCGAGGGATGCGAGGACATGTCATGCTGGTCCCCTTGGCAATAATGCCTTCGCGCACCTCGGATGTGGGGTACAAGAGAGAGAGAGAGACGACCCCTCCTGCAACATCTGCGTTGCAATTACCGTAAATACATATCTTTCGTTGACGATTCATTAATTGTTTCCGACGTTAACAGCTGCGTTACAATTTCTCGTCGACACATATTTTTACCACATCTATTTCTTATTTGCTCGCTTTATGACTTTTTTTTATTTTACCGCTCATGCTTCCAAGTAGGCTGTTCTAATTCTTTTGCATGTGTTTTCATCTTCAATCGTCTCTTTGTCAGTTTAGATTTGTAGATCGCCTTTTCAGATATTTATAATCCTTTGCACGGCAAAATTGGGGTCTTAACAATTGATCGCTAATGAAGTTGATCACTTCTCGATGGACTGAGGGTTTGTGCAGGACAAGGAAGGGACGCGCGCAAGAGAGAATTTGTCAATCATCCACAAAATATTGCGTGCTAAAAGAGGGACTGTTATGCTAATTTGGTACACGAATGCAAGTGACAGCAGATAATGAAATCAGCTGAACTGTCAATGTTGAATGTCTAATTCAGATTCCGGGCGATAAAAATATATACATACTCTCTTTTAGTAATATAAGTAAGTTTAAATCATGCGCTAATTAAAATAATCGCGATAAAATAGTAATCGTATTTCCATGTCTGCGAGATTCGCATTTTCGTTGCTGAGACGTGATTTAATTACTGATATAATCACTGCAACTTTCTGTTTCAGTTATTTACTATATATTGCAATTTAGTAATTGAAGGCATTCCACGCGCTTGAACTAACAAACTTATTATCATTACGTACTTTTTCATTAAACTCCACTGGCAAAAATTGCAAGAGTAAAAGCAACGCAAAAAATTGGCATTACACGAAAATTATATTTGTCGGCGCTGAGAAAGTTAATATATATGTGCTTTTCATTTATCATTAAAATTTGATGCCATGTGGTGTCTAACATTCACGTTGATAACATAAACAACATTTGCTAATTAACCCTCGAGTGACAGATCGACGCAATACAAGTCACAATGTGGGCCTATCAGACACAGAAAATTTTTCTAATTGAACTTATATTAACTTCAAGCCAGAAAAATACAGTCGTAACTACGTCGGTACAAAGCTGGCAAAGTCATATCAGCGGGTAAACATTACACGGATAGAAATCTTACACGCAATTTTTCTGTGATTCCTATTACTGCTCGAACCGTTGTTGACATTTGCTTGAATTTACCATGAAACGATCGATATTTATTTAGATCGCATTGAAAATTAATAATTTCTTTTGATTAATCTGAAAATCGTTCAAAATTTAGTACTTAATTTCAATATTTGCTTAAATCAGTTCAATCATTACAATGAAAATGAAAAGAATTTTTGCTTTCTACGGAAGATGGCAAACAAACTCATTCTAATTATAAATAATTATTTTATATAATTATATATATTATTAACGATCTTCATGATTAAAAAATAATGTTAAATTTGTTGTTGATACCAAAAGTTGACAATTTATTAGCACACTTTTTCATGAAATTATTTGAAATTATTATCCAGTGTTTTAATATATAAATGTATTATTTGTTCGTAAATGATATCAATCTATAATATTCCATTATGTCTGCTTTTAATCTGAATCTTTTTATTTTTAGTCTGACGCTATTCATTATAATCGTATAAAAGAAGAGTCGATTGGGCCGCAGTCTGCAAAACGCAAACTCTAAATCATCAGTCAATGATGCAAAAGTGATCGAATAATAAGAAGTGGGCGATTCTCGGTAGTTTGAACGGCTGTGCAATTTCACAGACTGTCAAAGCTGGTTTGCCCTATTGAAAGTTGCCTGTCATTGTTAATCCATCGTTTCGCCATCGAGAAAATACATGCGGGGTAACGCGCTACTCTAACCACCGAGATCCACTCGTTTGACAAGCGTCTACTCGTCTCTTATTTTGTCGCAAATTCAACTTTTTGGATGCGCGCGATTTGTTTGCAAATGCAACGACGCATGTGCTTCCGCTGTACTCGCCAACGACTGATGTATACGTTAAACGCGCTGAGAATTATATTTCCAGGCCTGCGAGCTGTGCCTCGTTTTAAAATTACTTTCTACGAATTATTATGCGCTATTAATCACGCGGCCAACAGTTTTTTTTTTAACTTCGCGCGCTGATTTGTTAATGGCGCCATACTTTTCGTTCTCCCTTCTTCTCATAAAATAACATTTTTTCACCAACATGTTACTAATAATATTGTTGCATTTTAATGATTGACTTTTTTAATTCAATCCATCGCGGCATCAATTAAAATTGATTGATGTTCCATTTTATTGTGACGAAGTGTCAGAAAAGTATAATGAAGACCTATGAAAAGAAATCAAACGTACGAAAAACTTCTCCTTGCCACAAGCCTACCATCAATCGGAAATAATAGAGTACACGATTTAAATTGTGGCGCATTTCAAGCTACAGTGCAGCGATATAATTATTATACTGTCAAAAGGGTTGGGGTGTCACGACTCTCAAACAGGGGTACATTTGGCCAACAAAATCAAACGTATTGTGAGTACTAATTGAAAATAAACGTTCCATTTGCCACTGCATCTGGAGATTCAGAGTTCTCGCTTATTATATAAATTAACTATTTCTTTTTATTCATTATTTTTGATCATTTATCAATTTAAACAAGAATTCTAAATTACAGGAAGAACATGCAAGTTTTTTTTCTTTAATTTTAACGCGCAACGTTTATAACAAACTTAATTCTCGATGGCATTTCCAGTCAATGAAATTTGTTGAAATTCTCTATTTTTTTTTTTTTGTTTTTTTTTGTTTTCAAAAGAAAAAGTTGCTTTACACATTGATCGTATTTCATGAATATAACAATCGTTCTATTTGTTTCGCTGACATACTTTGGCATTGGATAAGCAGTCGTAAGAGTATAATATCGGAGTCGGAGGTATTCAAAACTGACAATGTGTTCAACGAAACGACCCAGGCTGTTTATTTGAATACAGATTATATCGATTGCAGTGGCAATAAAATAAGATGGTCATGACAGTTTGCGTGGGACATTCACTCGCGGCGATTATGGCTCGTTAATAATACTAAGTAGTAATTGAACCGGTTGACAGTTTCCGAGCGCTCTCTCATTTGACATGTGACATGATTTAGAAGCGTTAAACTGTTGTCACATCTTCAATTACCTCTTCTATCGAAGCAATCATCTCCCCGATGTCAGAGAATCAGAGCGACTATTGTTTTCGTTGATATACTTTTACTCCGTCTCACATACAATGTGAGTGTCATTTCAGGACGCTGTATTGTTACACAGGAAAAAAACTGCCACTGCAACTAAAACGTTAGTACTGCAATGTAAAATACAATTTTTGCAAATGATAATTCAACTTTAATCAATAAATTAATGTAATCAATATATATATATATATATATATATATATATATATATATCTATATATATATATATATATATATATTTATTTTTATATATATCTCTATTCTCTTAAATA
>JAQQRF010001217.1:0-36395 GCA_030523145.1 Trissolcus brochymenae
GCAAACCCAAAAACAGTGCTGGAGGAATTTCGAGCACTATTTTTGCAATCTGCTTAACAACCTTTTTCATCTTCACTCTACAATGATTTTCATTCTGATTTCAGTTTTTTTAGTCTATTTATACGAATGTTTACTTTTTTTTAATACAATTAAACAATTAATATTCTGAATTTTTGGAAATGTTTTGACATTTTTATCATCATTTCATATTTTCTTCTGTAATCTTAAATTTTTTATATATATCTCGAATTTTTGTTTCTCATTTATTGAGATGATTTACTGTGACTTTATAAAATGTTTTCAATAATATTAGAAATTATTTGATGTATATAAGTGCAATGGATTACAGATAAAGTAAATCAAAAAAAATGTGCATATTCAAATAATGAAACAATTTTTATATAAATTTGCGTTCATTCGAAATGAATTGCATATTTTATTCTTCCTGTTTAAATTCTATTCATCACCTTGTTTGACAGAAATAAGTAACTTTGTTTTTCAAATAACAAAAAAAAAAAATTTTCTCTTATTAATCTTATAGATTCGTGATTATCGTCACGTACGGCTTATTAGGAAGTCGGCATGCATTTATATCGGCAATAATCAGGACAGGAGAATCAAATTAATATTTTCTCTGTTTTCACCCGTTATAGGATTAATGTGTAATAAAACTATGTAAAACAACTATTTACACCTTCATCAGCGACTAATTTATTCATACTTTCTTTAGTTTGCAGCACAAATTTGGACATAAATTCATCATTTTATAATTATAATCAATAATTAATTTAAAATCAACAGTAAACAGAATGAAAGGAAACATTCTCCGGGATTTTCTCACAATTGGGTTTTTGGATTTGAAAAAGATAATTTTGTTTCCATAGACTAAATAAATAAAAAAAAAAGCTAATAAAGTAATTTCTTTTGTTCATAATTAATCGGCATTCTTTTTTCTATTCGAGTATTTTCGTTGGCTTGGAAAGACTTTTTTGTTGGTCAAACATGGAGAAAAAAAATTGGCTGCATTTTTTGTTTAGCAGCGACCTCTGGAAAGCCGCGAAAATGATGCGGAACTAATAAAGTGCGCCGAGGCGCACATCTCATTGTTCGGCTGGGGGCTTTTATCAAAAGCGTTTTGCAATGCTGCTCGTCGAGGGCATTGTGAGTGAAAAGTCAAAAGCCGCCCGACGCTATGCAACCCGCCCGCATGCCGACGTCGCAGCCCGGACATCTCCCAGGCGCGCGCCTATCAACCACTGTTGACAGTTTCCACGAAAGATCTCGATAAATTCTCATCCTTTTACCGCGCTATTTTTTCTTTTGTTTCTTCTCTCTTTTGTTTTTGGATATTTTACCCCCTAAACGTTATCTTGTCCTTTATACGTCCATCGAAATAATATTTCCATTTTTCTCTTTCATATTAAAAATGAATACAAAATGAAAATTAAAAGTTCGATGATATTTTTTCAAAGCAGGTTGTTATTTACATTCATCATGATGATTTTCTTTGAAGCAGTAGACATACCTGAAACAGAAAAAGAAACTTTGATAAGAACAAAGAGTCGACAATTTTAAAATGAAATGAGTTTTTTTTTCAATCATACAACTACTTAAAAGCGAAAGTGAAAACTAAAAAAGAGGTTATTTAGGACAAGGTAATTTAAGCAAAGGTTGTTGAAAATACAATATAATTATGTTTTAACAAGGACCGACCGAATAATTTGCAACTGGATTTCGGTCAGTATGATTGCGAGTTTGCGAGCGTAAATCATGTGAGTAATGAACATCAGTATAGTGAACAACGCGAACGGAGAAGAATGAGCGAGATAGGATATTATGCATTTAATTAACAGAGTTCCGGAGAAGTCCTAGACTGTAACTATATAGTTGCCGAGTTACGTGATGGTTGACCAATGCACTTGCAGCCGCTCTTCCTACCAATATTGTTAACCTCACGTGTCAATCCAACCACAGAAATAAAAATTTGTGTAATGAGATTTTTATGTGATGAATCGAAGTCTGATCGAATAGTTTCCCATTATTTTCCACCATTTTATAACATACAAACAAACTTCTTATTTATATAAGTTACACAATCACACAAGCTAAACTTATAGTCACACATATAAGAAATATGTTTTAAATAACATATATGATTTGACCTATGGATCAATTAAATTCACACATACTTAACACATAATTAACACACAGTCACACATTGTCACACATACTTAAAACACTGACGCACAGTTTCACACAGAATCACACACACTTAACACACAGTCACACATTAAAATCATCATGTTATCACACATACCCTAACAAATATGTAAAATTGATTCATGCAACTTCACAAATACAAAACACACGTTTTCACACTCTCAAGACGTTTCTAAATGTTCACACATGTGGAAATGATATGCATAGAACAAGCATCCAGAGAACTTTGAAACATTTTTTGTTTCAAAGATCGCGAACACTGCGGCAACTCCGAGGAGATATACGGCGCTGCAGATGGCAAACATACCTCACGCTCTCGATTACATTGTTATCTCTAATGCACGTTCGATCGCGCTTATTTCCGTAACGTTCCATTATTTCGACATGCGCGACTAGCAACCGTGTCAAAGTGGCGCTAACGAAAGTTCCTTGATAGCGTTTAATTCAACAGTTCGCAAAGCGGAATCAACAAAAACGCCGCTGATAACGCGCTCCAATTGATATTCAACAATTCATCCTCACGATATAAATTGCGGTCTTTTATTTATTTTTTTCTTTTCGTTCTCCAAGGTCATTTGTTTGTTTCCCGTTAGAATAACGGCGACCGTTTTTGTTACCAAAGTCAATTCCAACTGTTTCTTTTGTTCCCCAGTTTTTGCACCTGGAGCTTATTTAAAAGTCCCACCATGTTTACAAAATGAGCAAATTTACTCCTGTTTTTGTTCGTCAACTACCAATTTCGAATAGATTGTAAAATTTATCAAAATGATGAATCAAAGTCATTGAATCACACTCGTATGTGCGATATGATAATTTATTCGAAACAGCAGTTATACAATTATAGATAAAACGTGACGGAGTATTAATTCCTCCGTAATGTGTATGAAATTTGAAACACTGCACAATGGACATTATTAACAAATCGTTCAGATGTCTTCCGTTTGAGAATATTAGTAAAGTTCACGTCACCAGTTTGGACAATGTTCGCGATCAAAACATTATACATTAAATTAGTGGCTGCATTATCACACTTTGGACATCAATTTTTTATCATCGTTCTGAAATTACATTATTACATTACAATCAACATTTAATTAATATTTCATAACTTTTTTATCTGTCGGTTGTGAAATGTAGACCATGCAAGTTAGATCAGTTTGGTTATTTAAATATTGAACGTATGAACATTGTAGCATAGATTTATCACAGTTAATAAATTAAACATTAATGAAACTTTGTTCTATTGGGTTCTCTTTTTTTTTTTTTTTTTTTTAAATGTATTACGATCTGCAATTTTTTGTATGATTAGTTGAACATCAAAAATCTAATTACTAAAGTTTTGGTATTCATTTTCCCGACGAAAAGTTCGACTTCGCGAAGAAAACTATAAAAAAAGGCGGCCAAATTTGAGTGTGATAAATGCATTTTAGACTTGTTTCTTTGTGAGAACTTCGGGCGGAAATATTACACGGCAGAAATAAAATAATGACAAAATTATCGCGATGCTCGCTGTGATAAATCGCTGGGTAAAAGTTTGCGTTTTTTACTTGCAGATCAAGACAATATTTCATTGGACGAAAATGGGATTTTAAGATTGGAAAAACAACATTTGAATTTCTTTCAAGTTGAACACTTTGTGTTCCTTGTTGATGAGATAATTATGATCTTGTAAAACTTACTTTAAAAAATATTCAAACTTTTATTGTGTTATTTTAATTGGGACGATCTGTTATTTCGACATTAATATAAACAAAAATTAATGAATGCAAGAAATTTTCATTTCCGCAAGTTAGGAATTAATTTTCATAAAAAAATTAACGTAGAGCTAAATTTTTTGTACGACTGGTTTATGAGTAATGAATGGAATAATTGACGCGAAGATGAAGTTCAATTATTCGACCAGAGTTTATACGTTATTGCGGTTAACTGCTTTGAGGCTTAGGGGTAATGGTCAGGGTCGGGTTTTATTGGTTTATGTGGGTTAATCACCACGCCATGGAATGCGGATGGAATCGTAAAAATGTAAAACAAACTTTGCTGATAAACTAATTACAAATTTCTCTTGGAACAACTTCAAAATTCATGTGTCTATTTATATAAATAAATAAATGTTTATGGATTTTCACGTTCTACGAAATCATTCACAAAATCACACACATACCCAAACGTTCGAAAAATGAGTTCACACAAACACATTTCGATCACAATGTCACACAAACCTCCAAATCCTGATCACACAATCACATCAACTCACAACTTTTAGTCACACAAATTAACTCATCCTGACCACTGAAACTAGTACTTTCTGATCACACAGTCACACAAACTCGCAAATTCTGATCAAACAAACCTTTATATTTTGGTCACACAAACTCACGAACTCCGGTCACACCCTATCACGCTCTGACTCACAAATTTGGAAGAAGCATATCTTGATTTCAGTCACACAGACTCGCAAATTCTGATCACACAATCACACAAACTCACTCAACTTCGAACATTTTGACGTAAAATCAAACATGAAGTTATATGTATAGAAAATTGAATATAATATTATAAATCAAACATAATCTTATTTACTGGATCTCAGTCACACATACTTATAAGTTTAAATTTGAAATTTTCGTGTAAATTTGTCACGAATTTTGGTTGATGGCATTATTTTTGCATTAAAACGATAAGACTGAGGGATGAGGTTGTGGCTATTGTGAGAGACCATCGAGTGCATGAGGCGTGCGCGACACCGGGTTTACGCGTGCAACTATGGCTTGATGGCCCATTGTCGAGCATTGACTTATCGACCGCCCGTCCTGCGATGGATTGCGGTTACGTCCGTTATTCCGCTAACGAGCAACCGAGTTGACTATTCACCTATTTCCGACAATCGCGCCCCTCATGATATAGAATCCATCTGTTTAGTCCTCACGCAATGTTTTTTTGTTCTCACAATTCAGTCCCGATAAGAATGTTGATTTCGTTTTTTATTTTTCAAACAGCCCCGTATCGTCTGTTCGAATTCACTCAAACTAGCCGCGAAATACCGGAAAATCAAATATTTCACTACTTCATTCAGCAGGCGAAGTATTTTCCGGAAGAATGAATATTGTCCAAGTCTTCATTTAAACATCTCAAAGAATCTTAATAAAGTTATAAAAATGTTCAATAAGCAGACAGGCATCGATAAATCTTCAAAATTTTTCATCCTCTGTGCTCTATATTTTGTTGATAAATAATTCGAAGTATTTCCTGTTCAATTCTTAACAGGAATTCTACGGATAAAAAGTTGAATACAATAATTTTATGGATATCAATAGAAATGTTATTTCTGTATTATCGTTTTTTTAGACATAAATAAATTAATCAAAATTTATCGATTGAGTCAATTTTAGTCGAATCTATTGGTTTAATTTGTTTTTTTTTTGTTTTTTTTTTGTTTTTTTTTATTGCAATAATGAATAAAACGATAACGAAAACTTCGTATGTCATTTGGTTGTAATTTTTCTATTTGTTTTTTTTTTTCGTTTGAAAGATTGGTTCGTTAACGCCGACGCAACTTTATGCGCGTCTACGTCGGAAGCACCGTGTCTTAAGATATTACGGATCTCGCTGCAATACCCGGAGGGCTCTTGAGTGGTACGGCTCAACCACCAAGACTGTGCAGAACCACGCGATTTGAACTCCGGATCAATATCGAAATTAATTATTGTCGTTGTATGTCTTACAGAAATGAAACGCCGCAGAAAAAATAAACTTACTGTCAAGGAGAATAGTTTTTTCCCGCGATATAAAAACATGCGATTGGCTTAAAATGAAAAGTTAACAAATAAGAAAAATGAATAACAACATTTTTTCTTGTTAAAAAAACATAACAAATGAAATCGAGAATGATTTTACAGTTTTGTTATTCTTGAAAATTTGAACATGGACAATAAAAATTTTTTTTTTTTTTTTCTATAAAAATTTAGAACAGTTTTTTAGTTGTGATACATAGATAATTTTTTTGAACAATAGAAAGTCGTCTAATTGTATTAATCTACTTTTGGTAAAAATTTTTTTTGTTAATTATTTTAAAAGAAAATGTTGGTCATTATCGTATGTTATCACAGGTTTTTTGTTATATTTTCAAATAAAATTTTGTATATAAACGCATGATTCGTTGAACGGAGTAAGGAGAATCGAACAAAGAGTCGAAGAGATTGATGCAAACTTCAAATGTGAGTTTTTCAAAAATTTTCAAGAATTTCTTTCAAGTTTTTGAGCGTGCGAATTTCATTGTCATTTTTTAATTTCTTTTTAGATGGGGATAAACAAAATTGTGTCCAATGTTTTGGCTGTGCTGCTTATTTTGGTATGATATGAATTACATTTTTAAAATTGTTTATTATTTCTGGTTCTATTGTATTAATTAAAATATTTCTTGCTGGAATTTAGGTTCTAATTAAAAGACAAGAAGTAGCAGCATATGATGAAAACAATGCAAAAGTGAGTATTTCACAAGATTATTTTAAAACAAAATTCTTGTAATTTTAACTAACTTACAAATATTTATTTTTATTTAGCAAAACTGTGAAGACTTCCAAAAAAAAATTATGAATGTTTTGTTGTCTCAAAGTGCTTTATCTAATAAGCCTAGTGAAGAGTATAAAGAGAAACAACAACAAAATTGGGTATGGGAATGAAATTTCGCACACATAATAATCAATCAAATGAGACGAAACTAAAAACAAAATTTTATTACAGTTAGATCGATTCAACTACAAAACTACTTCAAACGAATTCATGGACATTTTAAACGAATGTATGAACACAAATGGTTTCGAGACGAAATACACACAATGTGTTGATGATTTGAAAAAAAATGGTTTGGCGGAGTCTTTCGTAGATGTTTATATTAAAGACAAAGCCGGTAACTTGACTGAAGAAGAAAAAACAAATATCGTTACAATGAACTGTGCTGGATTTACAACTCCTCTCTCGAGTCCAGATGTAAGTTTAGGATTAAAAATATACTTGGTTAATTACTTCAATCAACAACAGCCGATCATAACTAACTTCATATAATTTCAGAATTACGAAAAGGCATACATGTATTTGTTACAACTAAAAGATGATGAAGTAACAAAAAAACTGCGAGACAGTTACAAGGCATGCGAAGTAGACATGATCGATGACGGGAAAGTCAGAAAGTGTGTCGAAAAGGCAATTAAGTCTAAGGTAAGGTTCAAAACATTCAGCCCCAATTTTTTAAATTAATACAAACCATACTACCAACATGAAAATTCTGTCTCAGGCGTCGCCATCGAATCAACCGACTAGTTACGGCCCAAAATCTCTGCAGGTAATTTTCCTACCTAACAATTATCCATACCTGATCACTACACTCAAATCATCCACAAATTTTTCTTAATAATATAACAAACTAAATAAAAATGTTCGTTTTCAGGAAAAGTGCAATCTGGCCGAAATTTATTACAAGGCTATCAAAAGCGATAAACAACGCAGGAGCTATCCTTCTAAAAAGTTTGACAAGCACAGTCTGCATTACAGAATTGACCTCCTGCTGGTAGATGCGTGGAGAGGTGAAAAGGTTAGTACAAAAAGAAACGAAACAATCAATGAATTGAGCTAAAAAGTATGACATTTTAAAGACAGTTGAATAATCGTTCGTTTGAATTTGGTTACAGTTGTACGAGGACGTAACCGAGTACATTGACTGCGATTGGGTCATCCCCAAGTACAGACACAACAAGAAGGACGTGATTAACTGCATGTACGAGACCGGACATAATAAGCCTGTTATCAATGATATCTTAGAATGTGTCTACTCTCAAAACTTACAACTCAAGCCAACTTATGCCAACTATAACGCATTCAAATCAGTACTGACGCCATATATGGCCAAATATGAAGCTTTCCGAGATAGATGTAAAATTGCTATCGAAAAAGAGGTACAGAATTGAATAATCCCATTGAAACAAAATATAGTTTCATGAATATGATTTTATAATTAAAAAAAATGATGGTTTAATTTTCAGGAAGAGGAAGCTCTTGACAAATTTTTGGAAGAATATGATTCAATGTTAAAGGTGCAAAAGAACAGAAAGGATATTGAAACAATAGCGACGGACTGTGTTGAGCAGAACAAACATCGTGGCACGTCCCTGCTGTCGAGGAAGATGAAAGAGTGCGTGCTGAATAAACAAATCAGCCAAGTGTGCGGACGCGGAGATTTCTTTTGCAATTTGGTTAAAGATCTTGTGATCGATTTCGACGATGACGAGCTGGACGATGAAGATGATGACAGTCTTATCAGTGATAGCACTCATGATGTTCACCATCACCATCATAATTCCTATGATAATGATAACATTGCCGATTCTTTCTTTGATTTCCTATAAACATTTGTTTCACATAATTGATTATCATCTTTCAAATTTTAATTTATTCTTTTTATTTATGTATTTATCTGGCTATTCCAATTTCAAGTTTGAGATTAATAAAAAATTTGTATTTTCATCCAGTTGAATAAAAAAAAAACATGGACAAATATCAAATTGAAGTTTGTTTTATCGGCCTGGACAAGTGTTTTTTTTTTTTTTTTTTTTTTTTCAGTTTCAAATTGAGTTCGGACAAAGGAAAGTTGAGTATCAAGATTTCGTTTCTGTTTTTGATATCGCTTTTAATTAATTTTGAATTATGTCTTGTTTGAACTTATAGATGAGACATAAAATATACTTGTCACTTTTCCAAGGAAATAAAACCCTCTAGCACTCTCCACTTTTTAATAGCCTTAACGTCGTTGATCCAATTACAAACTCTGTACGAGTTCACAAACAATGCTTCGGATTCTTTGCACCCTATTTCACATATTTCAATTACTGATACATAACCCTTTGAGGGCGTCCATATATTCTCAACTCTTTTGATTTGAAAAAAAAAATAATAATAATAATAATCATCATTTTATTTTAAAGTACAATTTGTGCAACAGAAATCACATAAAAATTTTCTTCTTTTATCAATATTTCTTCACAAAAAGTGCATTAAATTATTGCAATAAAATGCATTTAATTTTAATATCCAAATTTTGATATTAAAGAAAAAAGAGGATGGGAATGAGATTAAAACAATTTTAGATCGAAAAAAAATGATAGGAATGTTGAGGAAAGTTTACGCGAAAACTTTTTGGCAAGTTGGCGGGAGTTTATTTAACGTATACGACAACAGTAATAAGCCGTTGCAAAAAGTTTGCAACAAGCCAGGGCTAATCGAAGTTTTGTTTGGCCGCTATGTAATTAGCCGCTATTGTCTTACTGAAACTATTATCTCGTCAATCTAGCCCGCAATGGCCAGATCTAATTGTGCACTGATGTTCGCTGATTTATTTGCCCTCAAATTGAAAATGTACCATTCAGACCAATTAATTGACACGAAGAAGATAGATTTAAAACAAAATAAAAGCTATTAACAATTAATTGGATTCGATTTGACGATAATTTGATTGGTCTAATTCATTGAAAAACACATTCAAACATTTGTTACATTATTTCAAAACTCAAATCATTTAGCACCAAATTCATCATCTTTTTTTTCTCGAGTTATTAATTTGAAATTAATTATAATGATAAAAATTGGATTTTGATAGTTGAAATGTTGTTTCTATGCTTAATTGGACTGATGTTTTTTTTTTTCCAAATACAGTGTACATTTAAGAGGCCAGGGTGAAATGAATGAGTGAAAGATATCACGCAATTTTCTACATCCCTAGCGTGTAAAACAATATCGGAGAAGTGATGAGTGACGTGACGTTCAATTAGGTGAGCGTGTAAATGTAAATAGTCGGTCATGGCTCGTCCCACTGACGTAAAAAGGATCCGGAGAGGCCGAAAAATAAAATCTAAAAGAGAAGAGGAACAAGTTGATTCTTATCACTGCTGGTTCCTAATAACGGGCGTTTCGTAAGCGCCCTCTTGCGGATATGATCGATACTTTTTCTTATCTCCCGGAAAATAAACTAATTGCTCCTAAACGGAATTATACAGTTGGATCCAACAGATTGCATTGTCACAAAATAAAATCAAAATTAAAGGTAAAAATTGAATAAAATTATTTCAACAGGTAATAATGAATCGAGCTGAAATTAAATTAATTAGCGAGATAGATTTTTATGGAAATTAAATTAAGATTAAAATTGAATATCAGTTGGGAGAGATTAAAGGAATGATAATTAAGTATCAATAAAAAGATGATTTAATTAAAGTTTGATGGAATTAATTAGTAGCATCAAAGTGTACGATATTAATCAATGCGACAGTGATCGTTATGAATTTAATGAATGACAACTGTTCGTGTACGGCCTTAGATCTTACTACCAAGCGATTCAATTCGGGCCAATTCAAGTCGTCGATAATCCACTTAAGTATAAAGGTGAATTCTGTTGATAAAACGTACACAGTTGTATCCAAATTTTCGTTTCATTAATTCCTTTGAAATCATATTAATTCAATAAGATTCAAAAGAAGTACATACAATTTTTATCGAATACAAATTAAATTCATATTTTATGCAAATTAATCATAAATTAAATTTATTCAATTAGTTTTTAACAAGTTTTTTAAAAGACGTGTTCTCGATTTTTTTTTTTCTGGAAATTGGAATTGAAAATAAAAGTAATAATATGATTGCGCGATGGGGAAATTGTAAGTGGCATTTTCGGACAAGGTATCTCCATTTGACGCAAAAATGTTAGTCGGATTTGTAGGAATATCGGTTACGAAGACACGAAATGCTGTTCGCGCTGAGCCGGATACTTAAGTGGCGTGCTCGACATTTTTTGCCTCGACTTTCGGCGAGGCAGACGGTGCGGCCAAAAGAAACAAGTGGCAAATTCTCGAGTGCCATTGTAAATCGTTGAAAACGCAGTCCACTCGACACCCAGACGTTACTTTTATTACGAATTCGTAACCCCAACATCCAATTTCATTAAAAAAAAAAAAAAGAAAAAAAAAGGAAAAATAAAAAGAAAACGAATTTGTGCAAATAACAATTTACAGTGAAAAAGAGATCAAACTTTCTGCATATGCAATAAATGAACGCGATTGAAAAAAAAAGCAAGTTTGAATTATTTACGCATGGCGGGAAATTTGTAATGAAAAATTTGTTAAATTGATTCGATGTAAAAAATACACGCGTGGGAAGTGGACTTTCATTATGTGAGAATGATAATTTTTCAACGGCTTCCAATTATTATTCTGAAATATGATCGCACGGCATTATGGGAAGTTATAAAAAATAGAAAATCGATACATAATGCGACATAATCACGCGTCATTTGCACCTGTCTAATGTTACTAGCCGCGCCCTCTACATTCGTCTCCCACGTGTCACGAACACGAACCTGCCGTCCCGAAACATGAACCCACTCGATCATAAGTTTCATTTTTGTTCAGTTAATCCATTTTGCTTATATTAAGAGCACGTACTCAACAATTTTTTTCAACCTCTTTGAGTGGTAATCAATTTCATACAAAAAAATTAAACAATTAGTACACATCCGCGCCTTTTTTTTTTAAATTAAAAAAAAAAACAATGGCAACTCAAGTACTTATAGAGCTGAAGTAATAAAAACTAATATTGCATATGTTGCACGCGAGGCATTGATGAATGTGGGCATAATTTTTTGCTTTCGGATTCGCATCGTAATCGCGCTTGATTATTCAAAACGACGTTCGACCAAAAATTGCCGACACTAAAAAATCATAGCTCGCTAATCCGGGAATATTCGTGGCAATTTATTCATCTCGCAATCAGCATTATTATTCCACTCGCGATTCGATGTCCATATACCCACTGTTCCGTTTTTCATACGCATTTAACAGAATTATTTTTTGTAACGATTCGCTTGTATTTTCATCAAATACAAAAAAGAGAACGATGCAATTTCAGAATATATTTGACCCAATTTTATTTTTTGAATAAAATTGAAGTCGAATTTTTGGACAAAGACGCACGATTCATGCAACGTTTCAATCTCCTTAACTCATCATCACACTGACTCAAAAGAACATAATAATTTCTCACACAGAATCACACATATTTGAAATGAATTCGTATGAACTCAAAATCACACTGACCAACAGTCATTGAAGATGCATTCACACAGTCACACACACTCCAAACTAGTTTACACACCATCACACACACAATTACCACAAAAAGAATCCAACAATCGGGGCAAAAAGATTTTCACACAAAGTCCAACATTTTCAACTTACAATCACACTGACTCACCCTAACGTGAGGATCATTCACACATAATCACACATTTACAGGAACTCTAAGCCTCCAATCACACCGACTTGACAGTGTGATTGGATATGAAATCACACAATCACACAGAGTCAAAAAAAAATCAAAAGCGTAATTACACATTGTGACATATACCAAAAATTGTATTCACACAGACTTACACATTCACACAAACCCTTAGATATAAGAATCTAAATGTTCTTCGCGTGAATAGTCTTAAGAAAGAAAAATGTGTGATCAAATTATTTGATCGAATATATCATGTGAATGTTCGTTGGTGAAGCGACTTAATCGATTGCGCCGCATCTTCAAAGCACATTATACGCGTGACCACTTTGTCTTGCCGGCATGATACGTTTTTTATCACAGCGTCGGGGGCTCTTGTATCGCGCGATTTATTGAACACGACCTTTGATTCACAAAATACGGCTCAATCGTTGCCAGTTTCTTTGTGCCTTGGGTCGTAAATGACCCGTTAATAATGTCCTCGTAAACAAAGGAGTAAACATGCTTTACTCTCAAGCTATTACTTTCAAACATCACCCGCTAGCTGGCGCTTTTGTCACAGTTCGTTTTTTTTTCCTACTCTCATTTCCTTTTAACGTTTTTATTTTCTTGAACTTTAGAAAAGTCACTAGATAAATGTCATAAGACCAAAACAGATGGCACTGAGCTCACTAAAAAAAGGGAATTAACTGTCGGGTAAAATAATCTTTCCAAAAAGTTAATCAACAGGCGAAAAAATCTCGAATAGCCAATCTTTTGAAAGTGGCATTTAAATCTCTGGCGATACTTTGTACAACGTTTTTCAAACATTTTCAACGTCGATCGAAAAGTAAATAAATTGTATTAATAGTGATTGAACCCCGAGCTTTTTCCCGGGTAAAACAATTTAGCAACTTTATCGTGTAGAAAAAAAATTGTTGGCTATTTACATACGATCCGAAAGAGGTCGTTCCTTTCTTATTATTCGGTCAGCTGGAAATACATGTTACGACTTTGATCGTAAATACGCACTTTATGACCGGCCATAGAAACGTGACAACGAGTGTTGGATTGTTGCAAACTGGCAGCGCACAGAGGCGGCGATATATTTTTATTGCCGTTTGAGACCGAGAGTTAAATCTTCGCGATAGGTTGAAGTTGAGTGGACTTTAATTTGAGTGTGATTTGATGAATCTTGCAACACGAAAAAGAGAAAAAAAAAAAGAAAGAAATGAGAAATCGCCAAATTGTTAACAACAAAATCTTGAACAAGAATTTGCTCCAAAAATATTGAGCAAAATTGTAAGAAAAGTGTATGGTTGTTGAAATTTCTTCCGTCTACAAAATTGCATCCTTGAACAAAATACACAGATGGCGTTACGCTCGGGATATTGAAAAAGATGCAATTTTCACAGGATAAAAGAAGTTGGCGAACTTGATATGCTCATATAAAAACATCGATATTGAATATTCGTGAGTGAAAAGCGCCATCTAGCGGGGGGTGGCGGATCTCTCGTACCCCCCTCCCCCCTCCTTCAGCCCTTTGAGATATAACTCGACACAATTGAGGCCTCATTAAATTTGTTGCTTACGTATCTTTTTAGCTGCAAAGAAGAAGACTTGGCAAGACGGCGCAGCAACTTATAATGGAGCTGAATGGCAAAAGTTACGGCGTCGCTTTTGTGTGATTGCGCGACGCGTTACCTTTGAACTTGTATCATTGAGAAATTGCGAAACAATCTCGGCGGGACAAAAAGTGTCGCGCTAGAGGGCGCCAGTCGACGGGACGCATGTCAAGCGAGACGGATTTAATGCGAGACGAGCGGACTCGGAAATTAAATAAACGAGCAGATGCGCGCCCCGGATTTCACGACAATCCTTTTGAAGCGTCAAAAATCGCGCTGAATAATTTATGTTTAGCTTGCTGAATGCGACGAGAATCATTAATTACGAACGAGAACAAGAAACAAACGTGATTGATGAAATTCGTTTAATTAAAATTTTGCAGTTTAAATTTTGCCGCCATAAATTCTCCCCCCTCCCTTCCCCCTCCTGACCGAATTGCGTCGTTTTTGATTATTAATTTTGTTAATGAAAATAATTTTAATTTGTTTCAATTTTGTCGCGAAAAACGTCGACCGGGACGTTTTATGGATGGACAAAAAGAGCGAACTTTTGCAATTAGAAAATATACGAATCGTCGCGAAATGGAGTTGCTGTCGGCGTGGCCGCATGCAAGATAAGAAGTCGGCGCTCATAAATCTTCGTGAACTTGATTTCTTCGTGCAACACAATAGCGCGCCCGGAATAGCAGATTTAGTCCGTATCCAATTTAACATTGCGTTTCACTTACACTGTGTCCTTTTTGCCCCATTCGTCATCACGAAAACCCTTCAAATCTAACCAGATTTACTGAGTTCCTTACCTGTAACAGAAATATGGACATTTAAATTTACATACTTTTTGCCCGCGAAATTTTGTACATCCAATAAGAATGTTTAAACATATTACATTTTCATTCGACGATGAAAAAAGACAAAACTATAAAAATGCGGATGAAATCAGTGAAAAATGTGTCGACCAAACAAAAAAACCGGGTACTCCCCGAACGAAAGGCGGGAAATTTGAATTATGGATCTGACTTTTTTGGACGAAAGAGTGCGCGAACGGCAAAAAGATCGCGCAATTTTCACGAAAATATAATGCCTCGCGCAACAAGTTTTCTTTTCTAGTGCGCGACTACTCGGACCATCGCAATATCCTTCTTTCATTCTACTTCTCCGCTTGTAACATTTTTCTTTTTATTTTTTATTTTGTTTTTTCATCATCATAAATTTCGCAAATTTGTTCTCTTCGCTGGTTCATAAAAATATCAAACAAAAAATTGACCAACGATTTGATCATTTTTACATTTTACTAACCAACAATTGTTTAAACATATTTTTCATTTACACAATGAGGTAATGTCGAACTTCAATTGAAATCGAACTCTCTTCGGGTATACAATTTTTACAGCCGAAAAATAATGACGTGGACGCTTTGTTCAGCCGGACGGGCGTTACACTGTAGTATGGAGCGCAATGCACGAGGTCTTTTTCCAGATGAAAAAGTGACACAACACAAGAATGCGCGACAAAAAAAAAAAAAAAAAAAAAGCCCGGCCGCGCTCGTTATCGCAATGCCGGCTTTGTTTCGCCAATGCCGGATCGCCGGGGTTTCCTATCCAACTTTTTTTTACAGACGATTTAGTTTCGCTTGCAACTTCTAAATTTCGCAAACGCACAAAAACCGCGCTAATTAATGATCAATTTTACACCGAAATATGAACTTTTGAAATAACTTCAGCTCATTAAACAATCGTTTCGTTTTCCAAATTTTTAAAAATTGTGAAGTTTGTAAATTGTTTTTGATTTTGTTAGTCCTTGCAAGCTTGTGTATTTAAAACAAAAAAAGAACAAACAGAAAATAAAATAAAAAATAATCTGGTTTAAACGTCGATTGGAACGATGCTTTTAAGGAAGAGAAATAGTCAATGTTTTTTGCAGCCCGACGATGACATGGGGCGTCGATAAAAGAACGGCTTTTCCATCCCTTTTCTTTTCTCATACGGTAACGCGTTTATGAGATGAAAGATAAGCTTGTCTGCAACGATATAATCCGCCGATCGAACGCAGACTAAAAAAAGTAATAAGAAGTCGCGAGAATAGTCGTCAATCCTCGTCACACAAGATAACAGAACCCGACACAGCATTATAACCAACGACACAAACGCTTCCCTCAAAGTCATTTTTCATCATCAAATTTCATTTTTTGTCTCCCATCGTCCTTATTTCATCCTTTTTTTAATTTTATGAATCGAAATTGTCACTGAATACTTTTTGTCAAACTTTCAAACATCTGTTCATTTAAATTTTAATTCCCTTTTAGATTTCACTTGTTTTTTATTCATCATAACAAAAAGTTTAATCAATTTATTATGTCGAAAAATTAAAAGGAACTCTCAAGACTTATGAAAATGTTGTGTTCAAGTAAGCAAGTTTTGGATTATAATCGCGGCCGAGCAGATTTGGTTATCCCGAGAACAAAGTTTTGCTAGTGTTTTCGACAACTCATTCATCTATCTTTGCGAGCAACTTCGCATCCTTATTTTCAGACGAGCGTGCGCCGCACTCTCCATTTCAAGCTAATCTCCATAAAACAAGACTGTCAACAAACTAACATCAATCCTTTTAAAACCGGCTAAACTCTGCGGACAATAAAAAAAAAGTCTTGCTTGTAAACAACTAAAAACAATTTCACTCTTATCTCTGATGACTGAAAAAAAAAAAAACGTAAATTACTCTGACACAAAATGGCAACACTGGTTCCAACTATTTTTACAGTGTTGTAAACAAAAACTCAAAAATGGCAACTCTGTATTGTACAATTTTGTACAGCGTTGCCAGCTCGATCTTCAAATGATCCTTGCAGTGTTGTCAAACTGACGTCCCAATTTCTACAGTGTTGTCAAGTTATGTACTAGACATTTTCCATCGTTGCCAATTCTACATTTTGCCAATTACAGTTTTTTTCAAGTTTTCCACAGTGTTGCCAACAATTGACACGATTTTCAACTTTCGTACACTGTTGCCATCTTGACTCGCACCGGCGCCATATTGACTGTACGTATTATTACGCAAATCTTTTCATCCCCCTTTAATCTGTAATCAAATCTGAACTACTCTTGCCCCTGTGAGAAGTTTATCTCCAGACAGGGATCGTCGCGGCGATAATCAGCCGCAGAAACAAGTAGGAGCAGTTTTCGGACAATCGATTGAGTCGTGACGCAAAGGTCATGAAAATTCAATGCGCCGGGCCCCCCCCCCCCCCACCCCCTTACAACATATGTGAACGGGAACCAAAGGTTACGCAATAACGCACTCCACGGGGTCCCTTTATCCACGCCATCTTGCTACCTTTATGTTATGTTACGAACTCTCGTGGGACCGCCTGCCCCCCGCGTGCCGAGGGTTCTTATCTAGATCGTCACCGGCCGATGTTTTCTCCTGCGGTCTTCTCCCGAGGGCCATTTTCCTATCGGATCAATCCCCCCCCCCCCTCCCCCTCTACCTCTCGTTCAAAACAAAAAGACCATCGAAGCGGAGTCGACGGACCGTGAATAACCTCCCGCTAAAAGGACAACGCGATTTATTTATCATCTTGTTTATTGTCTCAGAAAGTTGAGGCAGCGACGGTAGAGGCAAATGTGAAAAAAAAGAACAAAAAAGGTAGTTTAAACAATCTGACTTTCAATTTTATTGCTCGGGGTTCGGAAGTTCGAGTGACTTTCCAATCCGAACTTGTTTGTAAACAGTAAACATGATGAAAAGGTCATTCAGAAGACTTATTTTGGTTATAAACAATGAAAAGGTCATTTAGAGCTGGTTCATTTTGTTGATAAACATACTTGTTTGTAAACAACTAACGGAATTAAACAAAAATGACCTTGTGAGGTCGAGTTTGTCAACAATCAAATACGAAAAACGGTAATCTGAAGGTTATTCATTTTTAAGGAGAAATATAGACAGAAAATGAAAAATTGGATTTAAACAATTAGAATTTCAATTTTATTGCTCGGGATTTGCAATTTTAATGGGCTTTCTAGGTTATGTTATGTTTTCGGGTAAGACGATAATAATAGCATATGAGGGATGTTTTAGGGATGGTTTATTGCCAAACGAAATGGCATTTTGATGGAGCCTGGGGAATCGGATAATTTCTTAGCCAGGGGATGAGTCATTCTTGTTTATTGGCAAATTTAGGGATATGCCGAGGGACCTCGCGAATGATTTAGAGGTTATGAGTAACAGTTATTATACACCGGACGGTTCCACGCGGATGGTCATGCCGGATGTTTGACAACAAATCAACCGACATTTGTTTTTGAAAGACGTTACAAGGCTGCCATTGTCGATAAACTGTCTTCTACGTTTATAACATATGAAAAATAAAACAAAACAGATATATTTTATAAATTGTTAAAAAATTCCATTTTTTTCCACGATTCAAATTGTAGATGGCGCTGTTGTAGTGCACCAATACTTGTCGGGAATCCCCGGCTTTTGTTTTACTTTCAAATTTTTATTTTATATTTTATTCCAACTTGAAAAAAAAGAGTTTATTATGAACTGGAATTCGCACTAATGCAATTGTCCAGGGCGAGTTTTCATTTGGCATGCAGAAACATCAAAGAAGCTGGTTTGCGTGCGTATATCGTCGAAAAGAAGACAAATGCGCAAAGACTCTTATTTGCCGAGGCAAAATATTCGTTTGCTTTGGGCTATGACTCTGCGTTTGAAACTTTTACGCGCGACCCTTGATGTTCCATCATCTGGATCGCAGTCGCCGATCGGTAGTCTCAACGGCATACTCGGCAAACGCGAAGCCTCTCTCATCCCTTTCGATACTGCCTCTCTACTCCCGTGCACTTTCTCAGGTGCTTTAGCAGAAGCTTTTCACAAGTACATTTTTCAGAAGGAGAGAAAAAAAAACTTTATACTCGCGAGTGCGATCAAATTCGTAGTGCAAACATTGTTCATATCATTATGAAATGAGATCAAAATCATTTCGAATCAAAAACTAACGAGCGGTGTAAACAAAAACGACCTCTGAATGCTAAAGTCGTTTATCAATACTCGAAAACATAACAGAGTTGACCTTTTGCGGGTCAAACTTGTTTATCAAACAATAGAAGGTCATTTTATAGTAAATTGCTTTGTTTATAAACAATGTTGTTTTGTAAGCAACTAGACAAACAAAACAAAACTGACCTTGCCGAGTGAGACTTGTTTGTGAACAATACAATTTGAAAACAAGGTCGGATAAAGGTCAATATTTATTGTTTACTAACAAATTTGTCCAAAAATGATTGAAAAAAGCGTAAAACCAGTACCGGTAGCTGAAAACTAGATGATAAAGTTACAAGCCGTGTCAAATCCGTCGCCATGTTTGATTCGCACGCGTAAATGAAGTCGTTTGCACGTTGTACAAAAAGAGCCGGGCGCATTGTGATGCGCCCGGACATTCGGATTCGCAACGGTAAAAAGAACGCGAGGGTACGAAATCGTACGGCTCGTTGACTTTCGGCACCTGGTCCTAATCCCCAGATCACCGAGGGTGCTTTTCAAGAATGGCGTTGTTAATCATTCGACCCTGCGAAATTCAACGAAAAAAAATTGACACAACCGCGAGGAGATGTTCGTTGTGTAAAATACACACGAGGGGTAAGATGATTTAATACTGACGAAATGATTGTTTCATTGGTCGCTTGTTTGGCGTGAAATAAAATAATTACCCCCTCCGCGAATGATTTATTTTACCTTTTGTTCATTCCAAAAAAAAACTTACAAAGAAGAAAACAAGAACAAAAAATATGAACAAACAAACAAAATTAAAACAACAACGCTAAACAAGCAAACATAAATAACAAAACAGAATAAACACACGTCACAACTGGAAGTCAAAAATTTGTTTGACACGTAGACAAACTTTATTTAAAGTTAATTTGAACAAAAAAAAAAAAATCCTGTGAGAGGACGCAATTCATAAATTTGATTGGCTTGTTAAGCTGTCGTTTCACATTCGCCTGCTATGCGAATTTCGTGTCGTCAGCGAATTAAAGTTCAAGCGCACAACACACAAGTTCGTCAATTTCTCGGTCGAGGGGGGACGCAGCGTTATCGAACGATCTGCAGGAACGCGAGCGCGGCTCTTCGTCTTTAATTCGGAGGCTTTTTTCGTGCGTGACAGCGTGTTTCCTGAACATCGCGAGGGGAAAGAGAAAGACAGTCGAACAAAGTTTTGCGTCGGGACGAAAAAAAAAAAAAAAGGTGACGCACATCAGATATACCAGCGAATGAAATTCAGTTTCCGGCCGTTGCGGAAACAAAATATGGACACTAAAATCGACGCGCAAAGCGTGAAAATAGAAATTCGGCAGAGTTTGTTGACAAAAAAAAAAAGAAATAAAAAAAATAGATAACGATAACTTTGATTGTGTTATGTTCAGAGAGAGACAGAGAGAGGGAGAGAGCAAGAGGGGGGGGGGGAGGAAAAGTACATTTTTATGATTCAATTCTCATACTAATGACGTTAAAGGTAAATGTATTCTTGAAACAAATGAGATTTCAGAATCCTGGCCGAATTTCCTGCGAGTAAATGTGATCTCGAGTCGCGTTTCGCCGCGGAATGATTATTACGCTGCGGGCTCGGAGTGTAATATGATACAGCCCGGGATTATACTTAAAAAAATTTTTTTTGTTTTATCCGATATCATTTTAATGAAGCGTCCCTTTTTTTTTCATTCTCTCAATCATGTTTCTATGCAAAACAACTTTATTAACAGAATTATCTATAAAATCAAATATGCACTTCTGAATAATGCAAATTCGGTGCATAAAAGTGTATGCATGAAAAGTTCATGCACGAAATTTGAAAATTCAAATTAAAAAAAAAAAAAAAGAACTGCGAATGTATCTAAAATTTGATTAATGTAAATAAATTTTTCGATTAATCTATACACAAATGATGTACGCAAAATTGTTTGCAAAAAAGGAACGATTCATTTTTTGAAACATTGCAATTGAAGTAGGTTGAATAAAAAAAACTGCAGAATCGAACACTGCAGGCACATGATTTTTTGCAAAAAGTGCAGAAACCATTTGGCACGTCTAGCCTCGTCATGTGAGGTCGGTCAGTCGAGCAAATTCTCGCCCCTTTGAATGGCCAAGAGTCTTTTGAAGTCTGATTTCAATCCTGTTAGTTGAGATTTAGAACATTTTCACGACGCGGAGTGTTGAAAAAAAAAAAAAAAAAAAAAAAAAAAAAAAAGAGAACGAGCCTTCTGTCGCTGAATCAGTCACGCTCCGCAGGCGGAAGAGCGAGCCGACAAAGGGCGCATTTTCCACGGCCCTCGACGCATCCGAAAATGACGTTCGGATACACCAATCGCTCAGCTTTTGTATCGCCGAATCGCGCGTGCAAAAAAGATCCTTTGATGAAAGGTTTGTTAGCTAACCATAAATTACGCGCGCTACCTTGATCCGATTACCAAGTTGTGTTTGAATTTTTTTTTTCCCCCGAAACGACCAATTTGATTATTTTTAACCCTTGCTCGAAATTCAAAGACCAAAACTATTCTCCTTCATTTTGATCTTCCAAACTAACTCACGCGAAAAATTTTTTTTTTTTTTGCAAAAATAGATATATTCAATTTCAAATATAATTTTTGTTTGAATAAAAAGAAAACAGAAATTTCAAACTGAAAAACTTTAAATTGAAATATAATAAAGCAATCAAAAAGTCGTATCTATTTACCCTACATGTAACAAAATACGCGTACCCAATTGTGAGGCAAAAAAAAACGAATGAAAGAAACTCGCTCGGCGAAAAAAAAAACATGTAAATTGGCTGTAACGAATCGTGCCGCAAGTAGGGGGGAGGGGGACAATTGAGCGCGCCACGCGCGCCCCCCCTCTATTCTTGGCGCGCATTATTCCACACCCTAATTACCATACCAAATATGAATGCAAATTCATCCCTGTGTATCGCTTTGCAGAGTCTCTTTTGGGGCCGCTTATTAGCCCGCTCGTTTTACCCCTACGGGCCGTAGTCGACGCCATGGGGGGGTCAACGTGACATGTGACGACGCTCCCTAATGCATGTGGGGCGCCAACACCACTCTATCGCTTGCGACGACAAAGAAAAGGGCAGACTTCGAAAGAGCGACAACGTGGCGATTAACTCGCGTGTAATTGCTTTGGGGAGTTGCTCGGATACGTTATTCCGATTCGAATCCTTATCGTGCTCAAACTTCTCCTCTTCCATGTTGTATAAATTATTCCAATTTCAATTTAACGACGCTTCATCGAAATATCTAAGGTCCTTGTGAGATACCTTCGCTTTCATTCCGATAAGCAATTTTAATCAACGAGACAATTTTGTTCAATCATTTTTTTTTTTTTTTTTTCGTTTCATTTTTTTCAAGTCAAAATGTAATTTTACAGGGGACATGTACAATTAAAGTAGATCTATGATTTACATAAGTAGAATTTTTTTTTTAGTTGTTTAGTTTTGCAGAACTAAGAAAAGGAAAATAGGTTGAGAATTTTAAAATTCAATTTGCAGTGGAGGAAACAAAATTTGGCAACATCGCGATATCCGGCAGCCGGTTCTCGCTTAGCATAAAAATGCACTAATTTCTGGTGATTCGCGATAGCTTTTCCTGTTTCCCAGGCTATGAGAGACAGAGAAGTGAGAGAGAGGGAGAGAGAGAGGGGGAGGGGGTTGCGTCAAGATTTATCGCGGCTGACGTAACAGGGCAGATCCGACGGGGAAGAAGCGCGCCCGCGTGCCGCACATACATCATAAATAGTCTATCCGAATCTATAGATTGCAGATAAAAACGAAGATGGGGAGCAAAAGAAAGCGCAATCGCTGATAGGGAGCGCCTGTGTCACGGCATAAACACATTTTATTATCTCCGGGTCGTATAACTTGTTTTTAATTCTCCGAGAACCCTCATTCTGTTAGGGAAATGTCCCTAGATGTCGTTTATATTCCAAAACCACCGTTTCTCCTAAGAGAGTCAATTTTCCATCCAAGAAACAATTGCATTTATTTTCTATTCAAAATAATCCCGACAAATATTTCACTAAACAAAATAATCTCCAGATATCCCATCCCATCCCATAATAAAAAAGTTGATGCCACCCTGAAGTTGGAACCGCGGCCAATTCAGGTGTCATAGTTTATTTTTTGACAGGCCGGTTTGATTGACATTTGACATGTAGGATCGTTAGGAAAATCGGGAATCGAAACGAAGGCGCGCGCCGAGGTATTTAAATTCATTTTGTAAAATTTCAAAATCTGACGGGGGAGAGCGCGCGAAGCGCGCTCGACATTACTAGTCCATCTAAAAAAAGCCGTGGTCGCCTGAAGTTAGTTGTTTTTTGTCCTCGGGTTTATTCAATTTCTGATTGGTTGACGGGTATAATTTAAAAATTTTGGAATAAATATGACAGTTTGTCATGTAACATCTTGAAAATGAAAATAAAAAGTAGGCACGCGCTTGAAGCCTAGTTCTTTTAGGATATCTCATTGTCCCTAGAAAAATTCCTAGATCTTCATCTACCAAACCGACGAATTTTTCAATTTCGGAATATCCCCAGATCTAGTTACAAGCGACTGTATTCCTCTAGGGGAATCTCCCTAGAAGGATTATTTTTTAAGTTTGTTAATCAATTTGACTGTTTAGCACAATGTTTCGGGCGCCATTTTTTTGTTTGCAACTTTGCCCAGGGGCACGCTTTTCGACAGTCTGTGTCGCAAATTGAAAAACCGTTCAATTTCACGGAACTACACGTGCGGAGACGCCCTCTATGCTAGGAAACAATTCGGGGCGGCCCAGAGAAGTCAAATAAGAATAGGCTTTTCGCCGGAGGGGTGGGGGCGTTTTCGCCGAGCAATTCGCCGGACAAAGGGCGAGCGCCGGCAGTTACGCCCTGCGCGACATTACGCGTATCAGTTAATACGCACCCGTCGACAAATAGCCCCGGCCTTTATTAGCGCGCAACCCAGGCACATACAATATTTTCCTAAACTCCACCGAGATAGAACAAAAAAATGTGTCTCACAGGGGGTGCGCAGACACCTTAATCGCCTAATGGGCCGGATCGGCCGAGGGTTAAGGTTTGGTTCCAACTCGAGTTTCAACGACAACGACAAATTGGTCGGTAAACAACTGGAATATCAATTTTTAATCCAACCAAATTGAAATGTCTATTTCAACTGCCACTCATTTATCTCACGACACACCAATTTTTTATTTGAAAAAAAAAAAAAAAAAAATGTATATAATTTCATAACATGAAATATAAGGATTGTGGATAAAACTTGGGTATAAAATTTTTGATATGATTATATATAGATTTGGAAAGAACAGTTGGAAATGTGTGTCGCATGATAAAAGATGGCATATAAAATTGGATTTGACCCGATGATTCTCGTTGACCGTAATGTGTCATTGAAAGTTAACGCCATTTCTCGCGTAATTCAGCGTGTCATCGCTATCACATGCCTGAATGACATTCGAAATGATTTCATACGTCGAGCCTGGAATCTCACCGGTCAATTTGTCGCAGATGCTGGCAAATGTTAACTCAATTTTGGCCCGCGTCCACCGCACATATTATACAGCCGGACAAATCGTCCACAACACACGCGCGCGTTTTCCAAAATGCATACTTATCCGAATTTGGATTCCGATGGATAAATCAATTTTGTTTGATCATCATTTTTTCCTATAATCTATAAAGATTTGTAAAATTAAATAATGTTTACTTAAAAAACAAAAAAAAAAAAAAAACAAAAGGAAAGCAACTGATGGACAGATTTTGCAAAGAGTCAAAGTCATCAAAGGTGAAAAGATCACCGTGACATCTAATGCCGGCGACAAAAACCCGCATTCTGGTATAATTACTGCGAGTGCGTTGCGACAAATTGGAAGCAAGCTTTTATCCACTAATGTAAAATGTAATCACGCTGGACATTCGCAACTCTAAGCTGAGCATGTTTAATTTTCACACATGTTCTTCAAATGTCGTATTTTTTCAAAAAGGGGAATACAAAAATTTGATCCTAATACTGAACAATTTTTTTTTCTTTTTTTTTTTTTTTTTTCACCAAATGAAACATTTTTTATGTCAAAAGTGTGTACTTCTTTTTCGTTGCAAACAATTGAAATTTGTCATTGACTATTTATCTGAAAACCAGATAGAGTTGAAATAGAAGGAATAATAGATAAAGGAGAAACCGAATGCACAGATTGTAAGAAAAATATAGTCAAATTGAAATTAAGAAAAAAAAAAAGGAAGAAATAAAAATTGGATAAAGCAACGCTGATTAATAGAGTGTGAGCGAAGCATTGAAGTGCACAATTACGTTGAGTGTGAAATGCATTTTATTAAGTTTTGCATTATGCAGGTGGCGCTGCGTTAACTGCATTTATTAGTCGATAATTGAGCTTAGGAGAGAGCGCGTTGTGCGTGATCGAGGATGCTGGGGCAAAGATGGCCGCGTTGATATATTGCGACGTGCGCGGTCCATAAAACGCCGGAATAAGCATCGGCGTGTCAAATAATTTCGCGTGACTCATGCGCGTTGAATAAATTACAAATCCCCCGGCGGATAAGGGCCCGTCTGAAAACCGCATCGCATAACGCGATTCCTTCAAATATTTACCGACCTCTCCCCATGGACTATTTTCACTCCCCCGCCCTAGTCATTCTTTTTCAATAGACATCAGCTACACTTTGCCACGTGTTGTAATTGAGAAAAAAAAAAGATCAAATTTATTTGGCATTAGGTTGTATTTTTTATACTTTGGGAGATCGAATGTCTTTTAGAATTCCATGGTTTTTTAGAAGACCATGAAATAATTCAATGAAAAAAAAAAATGTCCGAGGGAAGAATCGAACCCCCGCCCCTCGTGCCGTTTATTCGAAATGAGTGTTGCTTACTCCCCGAGCCAGAAATGAAATTTTCATCATTTACAAAAAGTGTATAATTATTCAACATTTTACTGTCTTTTTTGAAAGTAATTTTTGAAAACTTAACCAACGTGGCACATTTGAAAATAATTTGTTGAAAAAGGAAACATTTTTTTTACATTTCGGTGTCAATTTCGTTCTGACTTTTGGCGATTGAATTCCACGTGCGAAAAGTAATCTGGTGACGAGTTGGGGTCAGGCGAAAGGCTCGACCAAAAGGACTAATCAAGAGGAAAAGAGCGAATTGGCCAGCGTTCGATTTATTAGCCGGCGAGTGGGAATCGCATATGCGATAACAAAATTTCGCCACCCACGGGACGGCTTAAGCTCCAATTTAATCGCATCGCGATTTGCTAAACGCTCGAGGGTTGAATTAAAAGGAGTCGATCGCTCTAATTTTCGTGCGCCATTCGATTTCCGAACGCATACCTGAATTGTCGCTCGGATGGTCGAACGGAAGTGTCTCTTAAGGGGACACCAACCAAAAAGAAATATTGAAAAAATTAAAAAAATGTTAGCCTTCAATTGAAAGTGTTAAAAAAATTCTCTATTATAATCATTACATGTAAAATAAAACTAAAACATTTTTTTCAAATTTTATTTTGTTTAATTTTTGTTTAGATTTTCAAAGTTCTGTATAATTTTTAGGATAATACAAGACAAAAAGGAGTTGTCTCATGGAATCACCGGACGACGCCCTTTTTAATTACGTCAACTTTGTCCCTGGCTAAATTCATCTACGCTAATATAATCGCATCGAGAAGAAGTACTACGCGCACTACGCTTTGTAAGAGTAGCGCGAGCATCGTAGCATGTAATTTTCATAACTCATCACGAGATAACAGTGCACAAGGGCTGTCGTCGTTCGTGTGGTTATTTGCCAACAGTCGGTTTCAAGACTCCTTCTCATTTCTTCATTCATTTTATTATTTTTCATTTGTAATTCGTCTGACAAGTTCTTTATATCGTTTTGTGATTTTTACTTTTCCTATATTCATTTATATTTTGTCACGTCTGCAATTCTGTTGAACAATTTCATAACTTCTTTTTTTTTTTTTGGTTTAACATCGTTGTTGATATTCCGGTTAATTGAACTTCAGTTTTAATTTCCGAGTAAATATATAACGGTTGTAAACACGTTGGTGCAATTTAAACATCCCGCGATATAACTTGTGCATTGTGTCGATGATGAAACAATATTCGCGTGTATATGGAGTATGAAAATAATTTAAATTTTTCCGGAATGTAATATATTTTTGTGATCTACAATGTTTACACCGAGGAAATATCTTTGAATTTAGAACAATTGATAAACGTTCGCGGTCGATGTAAACAATTTAATTCTTCCTCATACAAACTTGATGATGAAACTCGCGAATCCTGAGAGATGTTTTTAATTAAAATTGCTAATGAGAGGTGTAAAAGAATATGCTTCGATGAGTCATGAATTCTTCATGTGAAAAAAATATTTATTTCGTTTGAATCGGATAAAGAAGAAACATTGAACAAAAAAGGCGCGAGAGAGGAGTGAGAATAAAAAAAAAACCTCGATGGTTTCTCGTTAATGCTGCTGAGAATTAAAGACTAAATGGAAAACGCTTTTTAAAAGCGAAAAGTGCAGAAATTGTTGCATTATGATGTTCAATTTGTAGCGAATGGCTTTTTGTAACTTAACGTTTTTACTCAATTAAAACTAATGCATAACTGCGACAGATATTAATCATGAACATAATATTTCAAGTAATCATTTTCGTAATAAATTTTAAAATAAATTTGAATAAAATAGTAAGCAATCAACAAAAATGAGAACTTGAAATAAAAATTAAAAATGCAATCTAAAAATTTTCGTAAATGAAATGTACTTTTAAGAATAAATAGATGTGATTTAACTGTCCTACAAGAGAGCTGTTTGATCAAGACCAAAAGGAACTGAGTTTTGAGAAAAAAAAATTTTTTTTCGAACACGAAAGAAGCTCGAGAGAGTGGATGGTGAAATACGAGTGGGCTTATCTATATAAAGCGGCTCGAAACATCATATTCGCATATGCATTATGCTATCGCATTAAAATACATCGCCCTTTATCGCTCAGCCCTTACGTCAAGCCTCGCGATAGAATCTCACGTCAAACACGAAAATACATATACCGTCGCAAACACTGACACATTTAACATCTCTTGCGGTTTGTTGACTCATTTCTGAAACTCCGAGATTTCATCATTTACTACGTATTGTATTTTCAGTTTTCAATGCCAAGTTTTTTCATGTTGCATACATTTATTTTCACTTTGTCATTCACATTAAATTTTGTATCATTCTTTATAATTATTATCAAAATATTATATTGCCCATCGTCAGATATTAAATTAAAAAAAAAAATGACTGTAGATAAGATTCGAACTCCAGCTTGTAGTTATGACTAGTCAAAATATAGCTTCTTTAACCCCCGAGCTATCAATCCAACTTGATACTTTCCAAACAAACGAATAATTTTCGAACGTTTTACTATCATTTATGGAAATAATTTGCAACAACTTAATCAGCGAGGCATTTTAATAAATAATTAAATTAAATAATCCAAAACAACTCGAAAAATTCGCAAGAGCCATTAGAAACGAACAGAGAAGAATTCAAGATTAACTTGAACCTAACCTCCAAAATTTTTATTAGACGAGATACAGAGTGAAACCTCAATCTGTTAAACGCAACCCGAAAGTAAGTTAAATTTCGCCCCGTAACTCAGAAGAGAATCAGATAAAACCGCGGGTACAACATTTGCCAGGAAATTTATGGACAATTTATGCAAGCAAAAGGTCGTAGAAAATGAACTTATAATGTATGCGTAACCTCGAAAAATATATCATCAATACTCAAGGCGAAATTAATCGATTACGGTTGCGTGCCAGTTCGAAATCTCAGATAACGCATTCGATGCGCATTTAAAACACGCGCCCACCCCTGCGCTTGATTTACAAAGACTACGCACGAACGGACGCCAGATGGCGCTTCGATATCTCGGGCATCCGATCCGTCACGTGACCCTTCGGCATACGATAACAAAACGTAAGAGGGCAATCGCGCGAGCCGCCTGACAAATTGCCATGAGCGTTCATTTTTGTTGTGTCATGCCAAGTTTCGCGTCCAAGCCTTATCAAAACTTAATTGGCCGTAAGACGTGAGAGGTTAATTAGCAGCATGTTAACCGAGACAGTCGGCTTTTTAACGTTGGCAGCGGTGCGAGAGTTCGGGGCAAGTTTAGCCCCGGGGACTAGAACGCGAGCAATGTCTTTGGGTACTGGTGTCCTTTCTGGGATGACTTTAATCTGATATACGTTACGATACTCGAGGGCAGTCGAGTTCGCAACTCTGCTAATGTTCTCTAATCAACAACTAATCTCAGGGCATTCGAACAATTACCCTTATCATTAATACATTTTTCGTCACCGCCACGATTTAACCCGCAATAACGATGTCAAAGTAAAAAAAATTGATGTCGTGAAATTAATTTAATGTTGAGAGTTCATCGTTAGTTAATTATTCAAGAATTATTATTAAAAACGATAGAATAATGTTTGACAATAATACATTCTTTTGAAACGATTAAGATTGGAGTTTTAACTCGGGGGATAAAGAACCTCATTTCGATCAAACATAATAGAGGCCGGAGTTCTAATCTTATCTTCGGTATTTTTTTTTTTTTTTTTTCAATTTAGTATCTGATGATGGACCTATTTTAACGAAAATAGTTTTTAGAAAAGATAATAAACTGTTTGAGAATTGGACAATTTTTGGAACAGTTAAAAGCGGAATTGTTAACTCAAGAAAAAAAAAGGAATTCGTATTTTATTAATTGTAGAAATAGCGCAGGGCAAATAGCGCAATTTAGTAACAATCAATTTAAATTGAAAATAGACCGTTCAATTCAGTTGGAAAAACCGATCATTTTTATCTCAAGAAACGAAATTTGTTGTTTCAAATGAAAACTAAAATTTAAAACAAAAATGTTGATTCCTCTTCTAGAACGACTAAGTCTTATTCAACATGATTTTCTCATCTCGAGTGTTTTATCAGTGTTAAAAAAACAACCTGGAAATCTCATTGATTCTTTTATATCCTTCTTTTTTCATGTAGATATTCAATTTTTCAGTCTATTAAGGATCTCGAGAGCAAGGTTCCCAAGGCGGTTAAATTTTTGAGTTCGACACATTACCCCGCAACGAAAAGGAGGCGATTGAATTTTAATGCGCTCCTCTCGGTTAGCGCTAATTTCGTCTTCTCAAGCAGCCTCGGAGACAATTGACAATGGGATATAAGTCGTTTTCTCTACAAATAAAAAGTTATTGCCGGGAGCACTCGTACTTTTCCCATCCCGCTAAATCTTTAATAAACCAGGTAGTCGCACAAAGGAGCGGGTACAATTTTGCGACGTGCACGTGCAGATAATTCGCCAACACGCGTGTCCCCGTACTTTGTCCCTTGTTTATTCCTCATCCGTCCCTTGCAAGAGGATCGAACTTTTGAACGTATTTGTCATGCAAGCTCGATTTCCCAAAGCCGGGGCCACTCTGTTATTATTTCATTAATATTCGACGACCTTCCAATTTTCTGTCCATATTCTGTACAAACTATTGGCTCCAGTTGAATTTTGTTGGTCTTATCAATATTTGATTGAATTTCGCCCACTTCAAAAACCATACTGAATATTCACGTTTCATTCATTTTCTCAGGCTTGCACAAAAACTGTTTCAAAACTGACAACAAAAATTAAGTCAACCCCCGGGTCAAAGGGTCTGAAAAATCATAAAGTCGACTACAGATCAAAGAATAAGTTTTGCCTCGCAACTTTTTCCTCGTAACCTTGAAGAATCAAAAGAAACTGCACTTTCTAACTTACGACTTGTATTTTTTTATCTTTATTTATTTAACTCTTACCGCAAAACTATGTTCTTTTAAAATATACCTCTACAAGTAATTACGATGTTAATAATAACAATAAAAACATAATCATTATGATTAGATTATTGTTCAATAATGATTATAACAATTGTGAGAAAAAAAAAAAAAAGGTCGAATGTTCGTAGCTCGTCACTTGAACGGTTCATGTTGGTCGCACTATCGTTTTCATTGCAAAGTCACGAATATAATGGCCTACTTTAGAGAGCCAATTTCGGCCAATGGACATGCAGCACCTGGGGTTATTAGGTGACTGGCCGAACACGCACGACGTTATGGGAGCCCGTATACGACAATGTAGCATCATCTATTTTAAAAGAGACGAGGCGAACAAAAATTGACCAAAAGTTTAGTGGATTAAACAATTGAAAATGGAGTTGAGATTCCGCAGGATTGGACCTTTTTAATTAATACGCCCAATGGCGGATATGACGGCTCTCAATTAAAACACCGAGAGAGTTCTAATGAGATGTTTCTCCTATCGGGCTTTCTCAAGCATGTTTAGTCTATAAATTTAGCAACCAAAATTAACGTTCAAAATTCATCCACTAATTGAACAATTATTTAACTTTCAATGTACTTCGAATTGTTAATTGAATAACGTCGAACGAAAAAGAACAAGAGGATAGAGAAACCGCTTAAAGTCGGGGCTTGTAGTGTGGAAGTGGGTTTGAAATATTTCATGAGGTAATATAATGCAACCGTTTCATCCTTGTCCGAGCCAAATATTGAATTCAATTCGTACAGATTTCATTAATAGCGGCTCTCTCTGGCAAACGCTAGGAATTTCATATAGTCCTCGGAGAGTTGTTACGCGTCACTCCAACTTGGGCTCACTTTCGGCCGACTATAAGGGCTTGCATGCTAACCAGAATCTCAGGGCTTCGCTGGACGATCAATCCATTTAGAGCAACCCAATTAGACGATTTTGTACAATTTCAACGATTATTCAACGACGCATCATACAAGATGATCTTTAAGATTTAGGCACAAAACTTTCTGTCCAAATCAAACAATCAAGTTATATTACGAATTTTGCAATTTCAACTTTTCATCCCATAAACTCAAATGATTTTTTTTATCAACTCCATTCTTTGAGGATAAATCGTCCATTAAATAAACAATTCATAATAAATCACTCACACACGGTAAGAAAAGATACAATAATTTTTACTAAACGTTTAATAACTGGAGGACAGAATCCATTTTTGGTATCAATTATTAAACTGGTTGATAAAAAGTACCGAAAAATTTAATAATTTTTATTCAATGTTTGGTAATTTTTACTAAACAGTTAATAATTTTTAACAACAAGTTTGGTTCTTATTCTCAAAGATGCCTTCTGTTACTTATTTATAAAACAGTTTGGTAAAATTTTTTTTTTTTTATCAACTCCATTCTTTGAGAATAAATCGTCCATTAAATTATTGATTCGATTGAATGAATTAAATTAACAGAATAAATTAATTAACGTAATTCACTGTATCATGTGGGAAACAACTGTTTAAAACCTTGGGCTTTTTTTATCGCGTTCCATAAAGGTAAGGTCCCCCATCGAAATTATTATTGAAACACATTACGATCCCATTATCTCACTAATATGATTTGATATCGAAATTAACGGTTACTCTTGTACGCACCGTACACCAGTTCGAAATATTTCATCCAATTTAAAAACATCATCGTAGTCATGAAACTAAATTAATCATTCAATGCAAATGAATTATAACGCTCATTTCAATTTCATATCTCTATTACTAATGTTATTATTTGGTTTCATCTGATCGGAACTTTAAATTTAAACACAAATTGAAATTAATAATTGAAGCTTCTCGCGCGGTGTAAGATGGAAAAAAAAAAGGAGTCGTAGAAAAACATGAGCCCGGTTAATTGTACGAACAATTATTTGGTTGTGCAAAGGCGACATTAAATGTGTAATTAGACGAGTCGGCAGAATCGCGCATGAAATTTCAGAATCAGCGTCCCGCTGTTCGCTGCATAGGGAAAATGCGCGTTTCCGTTTGTAATTGCACGCTTCGTTCTGTGATTATTATTTGCGAGTATTGGCGAGTCGGACGAACGAGATCGGCCTGTCGCCACAAATGTCAGATCAAAAGGCGGACGCAATCCGATTCACGATGAACGAACCGAAGATGAAACGCGTGCGCGGCAGTAACGTGAGTTCGCATGCCCGTTTGCAAGTCGATATTTCGAGCTTGGGCCATCACCATCGACATTCAAGTCTCAAACTTTACCAAAGTATCCGGTTCAATGCCGAAATGGGAATCGAACAAACCTAACATTTTGTAACTTCACATAAAAAGTCCCACGATAAAAAAAAAAAAAAAAAAAAAAAAAAAAAAAAAAAAAAAAAAAAAAAAAAAAAAAAACAAAAAATAAAAAAAAAAAAAAAAAAAAAAAAAAAAAAAAAAAAAAAAAAAAAAAAAAAAAAAAAAAAAAAAAAAAAAAAAAAAAAAAAAAAAAAAAAAAGTTTATAAAACAAATCATTTTTACTTTTAATGTTGATCCAATAATGAAAATATTGGCTTTCTCTTTGTTTTGCATTTTGCATGTAAATTAATTACGAACGCAAAAAAAGAAACAGGAAGAGTATGATATCAGACGTTTTCTGATCGAAAATTAATTTGCTGTTTTGCGTGTTGATGAAAACAGGAGGAAAAAAATGAGCGAGGAATTGCGGGCGTAATATCAGAGCTTTATCACGGTTGGCCTTAAAGCAAATCTTATTGGCGGCGGCGGGTGGGGAATGCGCAATTCGCACTTGCATCCTCTTGGATAGCATATTACTTGGAGCTTCGGTAATCTCGTGGCTCGTTCCGGCTGGCCAATAATTTCGTGTTCTCGGAATGTTTACCGGTCGATAAACAGAACTGCACAAATATACCGTCCAGCGAGACCGAATTATCTTTCACGCGCTTTCCATAATTTTGCTTCACGACCAATTGTATCGACTTCTCCCTCCCCTTTCAACCAATCTCAAATTGTTTCCTTTAATCTTTTGACGTTTGTTTGCGCATTGTCTCGGTTTCTCATCGTTTCTAAATTTGTTTCCCTTTAAATAGTCTTCCTCCATTAAACATTACGCCAAACATAGTTACCTCGACAAAGCCACATATTTCTTTGTATCCTTCATTAACGAAACACGATTTTTTGCACTGATTAAAAAAAATAGTTAATCAATTGATAATTAACGTAGGATAAAATTATTACAACTTTGTTCAAACAGAATCGTTAATTACTGTCGTCGAACGAATGCTGGAGCATTATTTAATTACCTCATTGAAATTGTTATTTTTCTTTTTTTTCAGATTTCCTCGTCGTGACTTCATTTGAAATCGAAAAACGTGTATTTACCTGAAACAGAAAAACAACAAATCCAGATTAGTTGGTTCAAAAATTGTTCAGGGTTAGGAGACGCGTACTAATTAGTGGATATGTTGGTCTGATGAATAACATGAGTGTGTGCCATCAAACGTATAATATGTACCATCAAACAAGTATAATGTCATCGTGGAATTAATTATATGCCATCTGTTTGGCACAAAGACGCATCACAACACTTGATTCAAAGTTAATGACAGTGTTTACTCGCTAATCAATCTGAGCGCCAATAATATAAGCGCGTATATCATTGTACGTAAGATGGCGCAGTCAATATCGTTACATATTATTGTTTGGCTCCTCTTGTTTGACGATTCAATTAGCCGAGGGAGAGCCCGACCCTTCGCATTAATACAAATTTTAATAAACGATTATGCTACGCTATACGACGACATACACGCACAACGACCGATTCAAAACCACTCTCGGACCTTGTGTACAGATGCCGTGTGCTTAATGAATGAACGCCACAGCGTTTTCATTATTTATTCGTACAACGCACCAACGAGACGTGAGATGAATCAAAATTGCCCCTTTAATTATATCCAGGTCAAAAGTTGTCTCAAAATCAGGAAGGATCTCATTCAATTAAAAATTTCACCTCAATCTCATTTTGTTTTCACTTCTAAACACCAGTTTGGCGCCTAAATTGGCGAATCTGGCGCCCAAATGAAGCATCCAAAATTGTATTGTCGAATAAAATATGCAGTCTAAGTTGGATTGCACTTAAAATTCGCACTTAAATGGGAATTCAACTTTGTTAGAAGGAGATGATGAATATTTTGTGGCGCCCAACGTGCAAACAAATTAAAAATTACGCATCAGTGAGGCAAACAATGAAATTAAACGGAGATTTTCGTTGATTCTCATTGAGATAGATTGGCGGAACGGTGAAAATCCTGCGAAATGAAATACTCGATGGTACACGGCTTATTTTTCGAGTAACCTAATTTGCCGTCTCCTTCGGCGCGTCCCGCGCCCTCAAATTGTCTGGTCGTCCATGTTTTCTATTATTCAGCTTTGCTCGGAAAGAAGTACGACAAGGCAACTATTGCAATTTACGAAGCAGGATCGCCGTTAAACAGTTTTAAGCTCGATAAATGGCACATTGTGCGCGACGGCAAAAGTTACGGAACGTTGGCTTGCAACAAACAGGAAAAAAGGCAGAAAAAAAAAAGGGAAGAAAATTAGCAAAAAGAGGATGACGACGACAATATGCTGTGAAAAGTAAGTTTGTCGGATTCGAGCTTGGCATTGGGATAATAATTTATGTTTCATTTGTGTGGATGCAAACGAACGAACTGGGCCAGCGGTAAATTGTATATACATGTACGTAAAATGTATAAATCAACGTTTTGTGCCGAGGGAAAGATGAAGCTTTTCAAGTTTGACGAAGTGGAAAAGTAGCTCGCGCGCGTCGCAATAAGTCTTAAATAATTTATTATGTTCTTGTTGCCGATATCATTTTTATTTATTTTCTGCTCCCTTTCTCTCGCGCCTTAACCGGCCACGATTGACAAAGTTTCGATTTTCTATTTTTTTTCTTTTCTTTTTTTTTTTGTCCCTCCCCCTTTCGCCATCAATTCAATCACTCCGCTGAAATATCAAATGTTCTCCGAGAAAAGATATCTTTTGCATGAATTAGTGAGCGCCAAGAAAAGTAGAAAGTAATAAAAGTGGATTATAAACAGAACTGCAAAGAACGGCGTTAAAACATTTTTATAGCGCGACTTTATGTGCGTTGCAGAAATAACATTTTTTAATTAAAGATGAAACACGATATGCTTTTATTCCCTTTTATCGATTCCGTACACTCATTAATTCATTTAAAATATGCGCTTGCGACCATTTTTTTTTTTTTTTTTTTTTTTTTTTTTTTTTTTTTTTTTTTTTTTTTTTTTTTTTTTTTTTTTTTTTTTTTTTTTTTTTTTTTTTTTTTTTTT
>JAQQRF010001218.1:0-14624 GCA_030523145.1 Trissolcus brochymenae
TAAGCCGTCGCTGTTTAACGATTAGCCTATCTAATTATTTATTGCGCGAATTGATATAATAAAAGGATGTGACTCGAGGGTACATATCAGGATATAACATATTTGAACAGAAGAAAATTGCGCTGATCTTATGATGATCAGAACAAAGATCAATTAAAAGAAAAGGAAGAAGGGACAATTTACCTCAATTAATTAAGCGGTGGATTTTATAAACAAAAGGAACGAAGCTCAGAGAATTGAGCGGAAGGGTATGAGAGCAATAAGGCTATTGATGTTAGCCAAGTGATTTCGTGCTACCGACTGACTCAGCTTGCACTCGCTCGTCAGTCGTGTCGTCGTTGGGCCAGGTGTTCCGCAAGGGACGGCGAGCGCGATTTCACTCACCAGCGCGCGCGGACGCAGCGACATCTGGCACATTTCGCGACACTATCCTTTTTTTCTCCTTTTTTAAATTCTCTTTTCATCGTCTTTTTATAAACTTTATTTTTGTTTTTCGCTTCTTTTTTTTAATCCTTTTTTAAATCCCATTTACAAACTTTTTTTTGTAAACCCTCTTTTTTGTTTTTGTTTTTTTTTTTGTTTTTAATCCTAAAAAAAGGATTAAAACATTTTTTATCACTTAAAAAAAAATCCTCTTTCCATCTTCTTCTTCTTCTCTTTTTTTAAATCTTCGTTTCATTTTCGTCTCCTTATTTTATTAATACTTGTTTCTTTTTTTCTTCCTTTCTTTTTTTTATATGAAAAATTTTTTTTTTCTTTTTTTATATTAAATTATTCAAAAATCCTCTTTCCTTCTTCTTTTTCTCTTGTTATGTTCGCTACTAACAAACTTTATTTTATTTAATATAATTAATTATTTTATTAATTTAAGGCTTTGCCCTCGTGCACCTGAGATGCACTCGTGTCGACGTCTTCTTATTAAGCAATAACATAAAATATCGAATAAGTCACCGGCCCGGTGATAGGACCGGTCATTAACTTAATTGACCGATCACACGCGTTTATTGCTCAATTTCGCAACTGCTCGCGTGGACTTAGCCACGACCCACGAGGAGTAATGATCGACTATGCATTGCAACTATGCATTTTCGGGTTCCATGAACCGTGCCACCACCACGATTTGCCTGCAACCGCGTAGCAACCAATTAATATATGAACACCTGTATTACTCATAATCAATGCTCAGTTTAGAAGTAGCATCTGACTGTCCAAAAATCGTTCAACAGAGCTACACATCCGAACGACAGACTCGATCATCCTCAAATTGTTTGACGAGCTGTTCAGCATAACGCAACTCGTTTGTATCGTTATATCAATATCACGGACTTAGTCTCTGTTCTGCGCAATAGACTTAGACTATCCGCCAGACTAATCAGTTCTCTTCAGAGTCATACGTACAGTTGAGACCTCTTTTGACTCGCGACTGCGAATTTTGTAAATATTCGACACGTCTAATAAACTAATTCAATTATATCAAAACTTTGCGACTCTTCAATAACCTCTTGAATAAATCCTGTTGTTTGTTTCATAAACGGTTTTTTTGTTCTTTGTTTCTTTTTTTAAATCTCCTCTTCCCATCCTTTTTTAATGATTTTATTTCAAAAATTATTCACATTAAAACTATTCGATAAATGATGAAATAAAAAAATTAATTGTTTTTCTTTTCTCCTTTCTTCATTTTTTCTCCTTTTTTCATTTTCATTTTATTATTTAATTTTTTTTATTGCAAAAACTTTTTTAATATAGGTAGATAATCATCTTACTAATATATAAATTACAAAAGATGTTTGTTTGTTTATTTTGTTTTAACTCAAAAACTAATGAATTTTGAGAGCTTTTTACGCATCAGGGTAACTAATCGCATCATCAGAAGTGACATAGGCTGTATAAAATAGTAGAAAAAAAATTTCGAAAGAAAATTTGAAAGATTACAAAAATGATTTTTACATTTAATTTCAAAATAAATAAATAAATTAAAAATAATAATAATAAATAATAATAATAATAATAAATTTAAAATTTAGTAAACCATTTCATAAAATTTATAATTCGAAGACAAAACAATGTGAGTGATGATTTGCTTTTAAACTTGCTTACTTCATTAATAACATTGAATACTTAATAATGTTTTAGTTAACAACGTCCAACTCTTAACTATTGATTAATAAAAGAATTGAACCATCATAGTTATTGCAAGTTAAATTCGATTTCTGAAATTTGATCGGGGATTTAATTCTGGCGTCGAATTAAAATAATCCAGAATAGTGCTCTATTTTGTGAAATGAAAATACGAAATACTCGATGTAAATATGACATAGCGCATTATAAAACTTAAGTGTCACATCTATACATTGAAAAATCTCTGGCTGCGAAATTTGATGAATATTTCAGTGTCAACTACAATTTGTTAGTGCACAGGTTTAGTGAATTTATTTTTGCAATCATGCCAAAAAAAAGTGTTTCGCAATTGGGTAGAAATACTTTAACAGCGCGATATGAACGTGAAAAACGTGAAAATGAGACTATCGAGGAAAGAGACGTAAGTTGAAATTAAGAAATTAGTATTTACATACCATATACAAAATTAAAATTGCCATATGAAATGTTGCATATTTCATTAAAAAAAAAGTTTCGTTATTAATAAATATTAAGTGTAACGTACATCACAAATATTATATTGAAAAAAATAAAAAATATAATGACAAATCAAATCGCCGCATTTAATATGGCAAATAAGAATAATTAAAAGAAAAAGAAATATATATATATATTTTTATACTTCAAAATATATACTTCTATATATATAAGTTTGTTGCGACTGTAGTCTTACTTTTATTGAAAATCGCGTTATTATATTTAACAATTTGGTTTTGATTATTTATAGATTGTGTATAGCTATTTTATTACTTTTCATGTGTTAAATTAAGTTACGATAACAAACCACGTACATAATTTGATTGTTAAAAATGATCATCAAACAAAACTTATAGCACAGACTACACGTCACATCCCATATTAATCTATATTACGTAAGTAGTATATCAGTTTTCCTGCCCAATTCTCTGGGATCAAATTGCAATCGATCTGTTTAACTAACACATCAAAGCATTACCGTGGTAGCCTCTGTGGCGGCATTTCCAGCAATTTTCTTCACCAATTTTCACGACATAGAATCCAATTGGTGGTTTCTCTAATTCTTCTCTAACAAAGTAACTCGGGGTTGTATAAGAAAGGTGGAGTAAACGCTTGAGAAATTTTACCTGTACAATTTCCAGTAAATTTACATGAGGAAGCGCCTATATCTCTGATGCATACAACAACACTGATTTCACCAAAGTTTCATACGAAACACACCGACTACGAGTCCGATTTAGTCGCTGCTAAGGTTGACAAGGTTTTTCCCACTGCTAATTGAGCTTTATTTTTCGTTTCTCTAGCGAAAGTATAGAATTAATCAGAGTTTGTTTGATAATATTGGTCTTTTGGTTAATAATCAGACCATTGGCATCGTAGTATTCGCGGAGAATAATTTTCTCTTGACAATCAGTCGGAGAGTCCGCAAAAATAATTGTATCGTCTGCAAACGTAATCAGTAGCACATTATCATTACCCCTATGTTTAGCACTTTTAAAGCCTTTGTCAGTAAATAAATACTTCATATCACTGGTATAGAAAGCATACAAAGTGGGGCTCAAAACATCTCCCTGCAATACATCTTTTGTTACTTTCATTTTATCTGAGATTTCATGATAAACATTGTTTTTAATCGTGGCTGTATCGTACATTATTCTAATACATTTGCCAAAGATGCCTAAAGGGTTTGGTTTCTGAAAAAGATTGTCGTGCGGTACCGTATGAAAAGCCTTTTTATAATCTGAAAAGATATCGAAAAGAGGTTTTTTATGACCATTTAATTGGATATAGCACATTTCAAAACAAAAAGATTATCAGTGCAAGATCTTTTGTTTCTGAAACGATTTTGATCTTTCGGAAATAAATTACCATTTTCTGCTAATTTATGCTACCGCTGTTTGATCAGATACATAAAAGCTTTAAACACGTGTTTTCTAGTGCGATTGGTCTGTAATTGCTTGGGTCTAATTTGTCCCCTTTTTGTATATAAGTTTAACTAATAATTCACACCATTTGTCTGGAACCTTTTGTCTGGAACGATATAATGATGCCATGCGGAAGGAGAGGGGGAGAGAAATTTACTGCATTCATTTACAATACCATCAGGGTTCGGGGATTTGTTATTTTTCAAGTGGTTGATTGCATTGGACAGTTATTTCATCGTAATAGGCGATTCTAAAGTTTTATGGGTTTTCATTTCATTTCGAAATGCGCGGGGAATATGTACAAATATTGTAAAAAAATTAAAGACAGGCTTCCAATGAAATATTTAAACGTTGCTTGACTTAATAATTCGTAAATTTGCTGACGGTATTCCAAAAGTCTCTTCTATTGTAAACTTTCCTCATTTTTTCCATCAAGCCATTTTTGTTGGTCTTTTTTGCTCTAAGAAAAATTTCTCTTTAACTGATTATATTCAATAAGCTCAGTTTCAGCGTACGAGGATTTACATACTTTTTTATTGGATTTTGTAACCATTTTTCTCAATTTCTTGCATTCAGGGTTGAACCACGGATGTAGATTGGGTAGATTAAAGGGTGTAGATTGGGTTGCTGAATATTTCACTATCACATCATTTTTGGTCAGGGATTTTTTATCACAGATATTAAATTTTCCGCGAGTTCATCAATATCGGCCCTGTAAAAATAAATGCGATTCTCTTCCATCATCACTTTAACATAATCAACGGCTTTATCATGTCCCCATTTTAATTTTTAAATTGGCTCTAAACAACATTTGGGTTCTTCCTTGATCTCATTATCCGGGTGAATCAAACAAATGTTACATAAGAGATGATTAGAAAGCTCCATAGAATTCATAAGCTGAAAATCGAAAATACTCGTCAAGCAACTGTGGTTCACCCAAGCCTGGTCGATCGCGCTTTTTCCTAGACTTGATAGGTATGTAGACCATTTGGTCTGATTTGAAACGTCCGTTAAGAAGGATAAACCACATGTCCTCCATAGTTTCTACCAATTTTACTCCGCGTGTTTTTTCAATATCAAGTGAGCTTCGTGTGATCAAAAGATAGAAGTTTGCAAATATGCAATCCTCATAAATATTATTTAGTTTCCCCACCTTCGCATTTAAGTCTCCCAAACAGATTCCGCCAGTTCCTGAGCCTCTTTTTTCAGGTTCTTTTTTAGCTAATGAGAAAATATGCTCAAAGTCTTTCATATACAACGGGATTATAAAATTCGAATGGAGGGACTAAGTTTTTAGTAAGCAAATAATATCTTTTTCTATAATCGCATCTTGTTGACTTTTATTACACTTAAAAGGATTATTAAATCTATTTATATTCCAAAAACCTATATCAAAATATTTATATTCGGTTGGATTCACGTTGTCGCCTCTGCCGATCCTCAGTACGGTGCTGCGCGTAAGTGATTGGTTACTTTTGATTTCTCTGCAAGTTTTCTTGCTCTCGCAAGGAAATTTTGACGGCGGTTCTATTGGCCCACGAGCTGATCGCTTCGTCGTTACTAACGTCGATAGGAGGAGTTGAGTAATCAGGATAGCTTCTTGAGGCGTCCGATTCCGATCTCGGTCCTTCCTAAGCGTGGAGATGTGTTTCAGAGAGGTGAGACAGAGAGTGGAATCTCCCTCGTCTTTCTTCATAAACACATGCTCGTTACGTTGCCACACACTTTACTTCGTGACACACAAACTTTATTTCAAACGATCTTTGTGTTTGTTTGACTTCAAAGAAAATTTTTGAAACTAGCGGAGAGAGTGAATCATTGAAAAATATGTTTACGTTTGGTTCCAGTTCCATACTTACACGGGGAAAAAAACATGGTGATTCAGCTTTAAACCCAACTTGTACCAATACAGGTTAGGATTATAGGACTGTCACATTTGTTTTTGAGTTGGCATCATTGTAAAACTATATTGGTAGCCAATTTCATTTAACCAATAATAATTCAATGTTTGCACCAATGCTGAAATAGCGTGGGTTTTTTATTAATTCGTCGTCACACGCGCGACAACTATATTATCGTCATTTTATAACGATTAAAAAATGTTATATATTTGAAAAACAAAATTTATGTATTTTGAAAAATCTGTCTTATGATTAAATTTAGAAAAAAAAATTTTTATGTAATAATGAATAATAAAAGTAAAACTTTTCACTCAAACAGTTTTATTTGGAACAAAAAAACTTTTTCTTATTAAAAGATTAAATTACTGATTTTGGCATTACAAATTGCGAATCGATTCGTTTAACATATGCGCAAGGAAATGGATATGCTAATAAGTCATACGAAATAACATAATTTTTGACTGAACCATCATTGTCACTAACTTTAAAGGCATGAACATGTTCATCAAAATGAATTATGCGGAACAATTTTAACGAAAAAAAGACGCTATTTTTATGTTCAAATATTGCATCGATCGTACCGAATCGAGGCAACTCGTTATCGTTTGACAAATGCAACATTAATATAGTTCCTAATTTATTGTTCTTAATTTATAGTGTTTTTTTTATTGTCACCCACTTACACAATCGTGATTTTGGACTTGAAAATTCGCTAGGAACCAGTTCCACTGGAAAATGAGAATATTTAGTACCGAAGACGATAACTGAGTTTTCAAACGAGCGAGCATTGTAATTAATTTTCAGTTGTTGACGGATTGAAATGCTCTTGACAAGGTTTTTCAATCTTGCTAATGTATTAGCTACTTGCTTTAATTCCCGATGTTTCGACTCTGTTCTCATTGTCCAGTAAGAAACTGCTGGTCTGAAGCGTCCCATAACTCTGGGGTAGTAGAGCAGAAAATGCGCCTTTGGCTTCAAAGGCCCTACTAAGCTGATATACAAATGATTATGTTCTTTGATAAAAATATTCAATTGATCGAGATGATGGCACATAAAACGAGGTGAAAGGACAATGTCTAAAATTTTCCGCAAAGACAAGTATAGTGGCCACAGCTGGTCGTCTCGCGGAATCAAATCGCCAAAAATTATTCCAAAATATTTACAAAAACAAATGCACTCAGATGCTGAAATTTTGATTTTAATAGATTTAAGAGGTGGTGGTCGGTTTTTTTCTCCATTCGCAAGTTGAATTTTTCTAATCTGACATTGATTGTTTCGATATCAAAATTTTTTTTTTCAATATAACTTTGCGAAATTTCCATTGTTGTACAATATACGTCTTCCGCGAGATCGTGCAATGCGTCAACAACAATATTCTCATTTACGTGATACGTCGTTACATCATTAAAAAAGCACACTTCTGTTACACCCATTTTAGTCGGATCTTGCGCAAAAACATCGGAACTGTAACTATTTTTTCTTCTCAACAAAGCCTCATTTTCTCGGAAGTTAACTTTCAATTCGGCATTGCTAATGTGACAAATTTGACAGCAATGGTTTGCATTAAATCCCTCGATAAAACCGAGGATACTGTTTAATCCCAAATTATCTCCGGTGACGAAAACCAACTCGAAATGAATAGTTATTTTTTCACCTGAATGCTCTACTGTGATACCAGTCCAATAAAGATAATTTAGTTCTTCTAACAAAGGTTTAAAAGTGGCTTCATTGCCAAATCGTTTTCGGTCAGGCCTTGCTGCTATCAACAGCGTAGTCGACTCTTAAGCCTTCGATGCAGTTGATAGCAACGTCCAAGGCCTTAAGAGGTGATGTGAATTTGTATCGAGTATCGTGGACACAAACAAGAGCTTCTGTGACTTGGCCCTCAGTTGGTGATATCAAAACGATCAAAACTGGGCATCTCAAATCCCTCTCTGCATAAAACTGCCGTTTGATATTAATGAAGTCTTGTACTTCATTTTCTTTCTGAAAATCAATAAAAAAATTGAATATGTCTATACAAATCAAAGTTTGATGATAAATAATTGTGGATTATGAAAAATTATAATCACTTTCACTATGTGAATGAAAGATTCACGAGCTTCATTAAGACTTGTTTTCCATCTCTGTTTTGTACTTTGTATCTTGTGTTTAGTTGGCACTGTTCCCAGAACCAGAGGCAACATCAGCAACGCAAATAATTGTTCGTTTTCTATAAAAATAATAAGCTTTTAAACAAATAATAAATAGTCGTAAGTAGAAATAATAAAATATAGAAAAATAAACGCAAAAGTAAAAATTGTTTGGAATTAAGATCGAATAAAAATTCTCAATCACTAACCAGCAGCTTTATAAACATTGTGCAATTTCAAAAGGGTTCTGATCAAGTGACCTTTTCGATTTTTGACAGCTACGATTATTTTCGGCACCGTTCGTGGCAAGTTTCTGAAAAAATTGTCAATTTGCTGGGAATACTTTCGGGTGAAATCTTCGTTGAGCTGCAAAGAAATTTTCAGTTTTTATTATTTTTTTTAATTAATTTTGAAACATTAGAAAAAGGTATTTTCTACACATACCAATAAACAACCGTCATCGTTTTTTAGAGCAATAAAATTATCATAAATTTCTGCCACAGTCCATTTTGTCCAGCCTGGTCGTTTGTCAGAAGTCTTGATTCGGTCAATTCTGCGCGTTCACGCACATAGGTTGAATACAACTTCCCCGATGCGTTAACGTTCGTGTTTCCAGGAATGTACCACACCGTTCAATTGTCTTTAAAGAGGCAGACAATTTCTTAAGCAATTCTGAAAAATTCGTGTCTAAAAATTCTGAAAACAAGTCTCGTGAAGTTATTGCGTTTTTCATAATGAAAATCGGTAAACATTTTTTTTCAATGCTCACTTGTACAAGGGACCTCTTCCGTGCAAAACTTTTTCAATTACCGAATTCGCTAGTTTTTGAATGATGAGTGAAAGTGAGTGAAAAATGTGTAAAAAAAAACTTCAAAACATCAAAATATATAAAGTATAAAACATTGAGGGTTTAGGTTAGGTCAAATCTTACTTCGTAGTTCAAGAGCGTTCAACTGACTTTGCTGTACAAATGCTCTTGACGTGCTTTCTCGCGGCTGGATCAGATTTGCGCGATGCTGGGCCGCATTGTTTTGATGCTGAGCGGCTCTGTTCAGACGGTCGAAAGCACCAACTTCGAAGTGACCAGGGTTTCCGTTTTCTTGATGCTCACGGTAATTCGCGTAGAGCAAGGCTTGTCCCTGTGTTTCAAACTCAACTCTGATGCCATTTGCGTTTGCCAAGTCTACAATGAACACACGTCATATGTTAAAACAACCTAACCTAACATGAACCGGTGAAGATAAATAAGAATTTTGTTTTGCTTTTAATTTTGATTGCTTTGTATAATTTTATAAAAAAATTATACATTGACAAAACTCGATTTCATGCACAACTTTCACTTATGTACATGCACAGATTTACGAGTGTTAACCATCCTGGATGTTTTTGGTCATATGAGTGGCGGGTTTATTGCTAACATTTTTAATGAGGATCTCATTTACATCTCGAGAGTAAACTAACCTCACTCTGTCACATCTCATTTGAGCTTGAATATCTTTCTTATCACTTTATGTTGAGACTTACTGTTGCAGAAGTGAGTTCTCGCTACACTCAGGTGTTTGTTTGTTTTAATTGTTGCGCTTGTCACTAAACAATCAATCAATTAAAAAACACACCTATTTGAGTGAGTAAGACGAGGAACGTAAACATTGGACAAGGACGGAGATGCTTTATGCTTGAGGAAACGGAGGGAACGCATGGAAAGAGACGGAATACATCGCAGTCATTGCTATCGCTCTCTCTCTCTCTTACTCCCACTGTATGATGTCTATTGCTGCGCCGTCATTGCCTGGGAATATTGAGCCTCGACTTGTGCTGCCATTTACATCGCGCTGTCAACTCATCATATCAGACAGCTAAACTCTTATTTTTATCTTTTTATTTTACTGACTCTCAGATAATCAGTTGTTTTAACCTTCGACTGACTATTGTTTTAAATTTTATGTATACATGACTTTATACTTGCTTCATATGACTTCATATTTATGATCTCATGTATGATCTGAGAATGTTATATTTTCTTTTATCATTCAACATATTCTGTGATATAATTTGATATCATTGTCATTCAATCTATTCTGAATATGAGCAGCAAATGTTTTTCTTGTGGTAGGCCTGTTGTTCGCAAATTTGTTTGCTCGAATTGTCAATGTGTCTTTCACCAGGGTTGTGGTGGTTCTAAAATTGTAACTATCAAAAAAAATAATCTGAGGTGCTACTTACATTGTCGAGAAAATAGAACGCGATCTAGTAGTGAGCCGAGTACACCACGAGCCATCGGGAGACGGTCATCTCTTTCTGATATGATGTCCTCTTCTACCCTGGACATGGCGCAGAGCGCTGGCGAGGGGAATCCGGGAGATTCCGACATTAGAGCGTTGCTTCTTGGTGAGCAACACCAAATTGGATGCACTCAATGCCTTGCCACAAATTCAAGGAATGATCTCAAATCCTTGAAGCTGAAGGTTGACAGTGTTGGTGACAAGCTGGACGAGGCAATAAAAACATCAAATGAGAATTCTGTCAAACTCGACATCCTTCGTCAACGAAGTGACCGCTTTGAAGAACGTATCTCGGCCAATGAAAAGAGCATTGCAGCCATCACCTCACTCGTCCGATCTGCCTCTAATCCTCAACTCTCATCTGCGCTTCCGCCGCACCCTGATTGGAGCCAGAAAATCGCTATCACAGGACTTACTGATGCCGCTGTTTCTGATCCCACCGACTTTATAGTGAAGTTAGCTACTGTCTTGGATGTCCCATATGACGAGACTCAGATCGACAACCTTATCTCCTTGCCCCCAGTGAGAGGTAAGGATCGAATACTGATCGTTGTATTTCTCACAAAACTGTACAGGAACAAATGGCTCATTGCCAAAAGAGTAAAGAAGGATCTTCATCTCTCCGATATCTTGCCTAGAGCCGAGAGAAAGAAGATCTTTTTGAATGAGAGGGCAACCGCTGTCGAGAGAAAGACGTTAATGAAAGTTAAACAATTGGCCAAAATTCATGGTTATAAATTCTGTTGGATTAGATCAGGGCAGGTGTTCCTGAAGCACGATGAAGCATCATGAACACTACGATTCCCACAGGATGTAAGCGGGAAAGACACCTCTCGCAATCCTTTTATAGAAACCACTGCCTCACAAATGGAACCTGATGACTGCCGCACCTGATACCGACCTGAAGTGCTGCTATTTCAATGCTCAATCACTTAAAAACATCGCACATTTTCACGAGGTGACAGCTCTCGTCGAAAAAGAGCACTATCTTGTGATCGCTGTCCTGACTGCATGACACTATACCAGATGCTAGAGTACATCTCTATAGTTTTAAGATCCTGCGTAATGACAGAAATGAGAGAGAAGGTGGAGGTGTATGTCTATATATTTCCGAGTCAATACGGAATGTTGTTGTCCTCGACATTTCACCACCAGATGAGCAACCACACACTGAGTACCTCTTAGCCTCTGTCACGGTAAATGACACCTCAATCTTGTGTAGGATAGTCTATAGACCTCCAGGCACCTCTCTACCGCGAAACTTTATTTGACTCCTTACAACGATTCTGTCCTTTTTACAGGAATATCATAATCTTTAGAGATTTTAATACAGAAATGCTGACATCTACATCTCTTTCGAACAACATGAAGGACTTGATCGATTCCCAAGCTCTTTATTGTCCAATCTTAGCACCTACTCATCATACAGCCTATACTCACACCTTACTTGATCCGTGCCTGTGGACTCAATGGTAAATGTTGGTGAAATTGCTCAATCAGGATGCCCCTTCTTGTCAGGCCATGAACTGATCTCTCTGACTTATCGGGTCCCAGTGCCTCGATTGCCTCCTCGAGAAGTCAAATATCGTGATGTCCGGAACCTTGATGTCAACAGTCTCGACGCTGAGCTGGCCGGGCGCCTCTCTCTTGTCACACCTGTGCTGGATGATGACGTCAACCGAAAACTTGAATTGGTGACTGGAGCACTCCTCTCTGCGATGGATGCTTGCGCTCCCCTGAGGAACCTTCGTTTGAAAAATTCACCAGCTCCTTAAATGTATGCACAGCTGAAGTCAGAAATTCACTACCGCGATAAATTACGTAACTACTACCGTAATTTTAAGTCATCTGCATACTTCAAACTTTTGGCTACTCAAAATCGTCTTGTTTAACGCCTGATTGGAGTTGTGAATCTCCAACAGCACATGATTCCAAGGCTTTGTGGAGAGAGCTTAGAACCCTCGGCGTCGTACAGGACAGAAAATTGAGTGATGAGTTGGTTTTCTCTCTGGAGGACATCAATAACTCCTTTGTGAATACGGTTGCGAACATCAGCCGCTCGTTCTCCTCTTTGCTTCCGCCTGATGACGCTCAGCCACTTCCATTAGAGTCACAGTTTTCCTTTTCTAATGTCACCAGTGACCATCTCTTTTACGCCCTGAAGAGATCAAAGTCCTCTTTGCCTTCACGAAGGCCTTCGACCTGGTCTGTCATTAACTTTTGCAGAGAGAACTGAGACATATTAGATGTACTGGAGAGGTTCCAGTCTGGTTTTCATCATATCTCACTGGAAGAAGGCAGGCTGTTGTTGGTTCGAGCGATAAGCTTTTACAATGGCGTCAGGTTGATACTGGAGTTCTCCAGGGTTCTGTTCTCGGACCAACTCTATTTTCCATTTATATCAACAATTTGCCATTCACCATTAGGCATTGTTCTCACCAACTCTACGCTGATGACCTACAAATATCCATACAGGGATATCCTGAACAAGTCTTCAAACTATTGGAGAAGGTCCAGAGCGAAACTGATGCTGTCAATAATTGGGCTCATGAACACCATCTTGCCATCAATCCAAGTAAAACGAAAACCATTATCTTGGGAATGCAACGTAACCTACGTCTGCTGGCCCCGAATTACCTCTGATTAGACGTGGTGACGCCGCCGTGCAGTATGTTCCTCAAGTTCGCAACCTTGGGATCATAATGGATCAATCCCCTACGTGGCGGTTGCAGATTCGCTCAGTCATGAAGAGGATTTGGTTTTCGCTTAGACAAATTAGGCACAGCCACGCTGTTCTTTCTGCGGGCCTCAGACTGCAGATGGTATCTTCTTTGGTGGTTCCACATCTGGTTTACTGGTGCCTTGTCTATACTAATCTCACAAAACAACTACAGAGTCGGCTACACGTGGGCATGAACTCCTGTTTTCTTCATGAACTCCTGCTCCTTCATTTTCAAGGTCAACCGAAGAACGTCCATCTCCCCACTGTATGGGCAGTTACTGTGGCTTAATGCTGTCAATCGTCGGAAATTTCATCTCGGCTGTATGGTTTATAAAATACTAGTTTCTGGTCAACCTGTATATTTGTCAGAAAGCTTTGTTCGAACGACAGACGTTGTTGATAGGACACTTCGCTCATCATCAAGTGATCTTCTTGTCCCCTTTTGCAACACATCTGCCTTTGAAAAGTCGTTCATGGTTACTGCCATCAACTTATGGAATGAACTCCCGAACATTCGTCGTGAGTCAATGACAATTGATGCTTTTAGAGAGCATCTGTTTATCTGACTATTCAACCTGCAAGTTCTCGACCTTAACCGTGCTTGATCTCGTATTTGTTTTGTCGTGACCTTTGATTTCTCTCAATGTAACTTCAATGTCTTTCTACATCCTACGATCACTATTTTGTCACGAACTCATTGTGCATTTTCTTTTTTCTATTTGATTTTCATTTTCATACTCTGTGTAGCGAATCCGTCATATTTTTATACTGAAATCATGTATACGCCATTTCATATGTATCTCTTTATTTTTTGTCCATTGAATTGTAAATACTCTGCTTGTCAGCCATACTGGTCTCACCAGAGGCGTCATATGTTGAAAAATAAATAAATAACAAAAATAAATAATTTCACAATTATTCTCTTCCTGGATTCCGAGCGAAAGATGGAGTTTACTGCTACCTCGAGAATCTGGAGGTTCAGCGTCTCCATCAATTTCTCAAAGACCCAAAAGAGGTTTTCTCTTTGTGTGCAAATATTTTAATGTAACGTGAGTGGTCTGTAAATTCCTTAGGCAAAAAAATAGAAAAAATCAAAAATAATAAAAAAGACTAGACGTTGATCTAGTTTACGTCAGTGGATCAAGGGAGGTTAAATTGAATGTAGCCGAGAAGCTAGGTGATCAAGTTCGTTTATTGATGCTCAATCAAAAATCAAAATCAACGCATGAATTACAATAATAATACGAATGTTACCATAAAATATAATAATAAAGGAGCAAGGAACTTGATCTGCGTCACCTAATTTGCGGTTTCAGCGCTCTCGTGTGTAAGACACATCAAGTAGAATAGAGGGCCTATGGGACATTTTCTAAAAATAGCGCGGCGTAACTCGGGCGTGCAGCGGCAGGCGTGCGGCAGGAAATTTCGGTTGACCGTTTGCGGCAGGAAAATTCGGGTGACTGTTTGTGACGTCAGGGGCCCCCCGGGCTGTAGTCGCTAAATAACTCGGGAAAATGACTTTCTCGAAG
>JAQQRF010001219.1:0-14622 GCA_030523145.1 Trissolcus brochymenae
TCATCCCCGATCCCACACTTAGGGATCATCCCCTACACACTTACCCCCGGGACGGGTTGGTAAGGAAAAACTCTGCAACGGTAACAACCACCGAGCACCGTCACATAAAACGGATTGCAGTATTTCCCCCAAATTCTCCAGATGTCGCACACCAACACACCATTCCTAGGTGGCGCTGCCATCGCCACGGTGAAATTCCAAAGACGGCAAAATCACGTCTCTTACCTTTCCGCGAAAAAACTCAAACCAAAAGTTCACGCCAGGTGGCGCAGTGAGCACAAACTCTTATCGCGGAAGATTTGAAACACTCCCGTTACACGACATCAAAAAAAAAAACGCAACGCTCGCCAATTTTTCTGAACACAGCGACGTGTGAGAATACGTCTCTACAAAAAACATAGCTGTCAGAGGGCGCCACACGGCAAATTCCCAAACAGATAGAGATGAAGAGGAGATTTATACAATTATTTGCACACCTTGTAAACTATGACAGTGATTGTAGTCTTACTATTCATGTGTATTATGAATAAACAAATCATTAAGAGAATAGTTTTATTCAGTTTTATACCTACAAATTAACATTTTGTTGTATTTATATCATTTTAAATATCGTACAAAACGGTTCTTCACCGTATTATGTGTATGATTATTTATTGCGGAACGCATCAAGCGGCCATGGGATAATTTTGCTTTCTTATGATTTTTAAAGGATACGAAACATTATATCTAAATATTTCATACTTAAGACTCAACATTTATTCATAAGATTGAACGGTTTATAATAACCGTTGCTAATACTATTGATAAATAAGATTTACTCTACAAAGACAAACGTTGCTCACAAACGTTGAGATTTCAAATTATCGATCGAGCTGATCAACTTCTCAATGACTGTTTTTAAACCCGACATATAGTCCGAATTCGCGTTGGCAATATTATGGACAGTATCGTTGGCTTTCTCAATTACTCTCAGTTCTTCTTTTTGAGTGGCAGCTAATTCAAAAAACATACAGTTACTTTTCGTTATTTTGGAACCGTTTTGAAATGTAAACAAACTTTTTCATTGTTCTATACAGTTTTAATTATTAAAAGCATTAACTAGATTGATGTCTTCTCAAAATACAAAAAAGAACAATTATATAAGAATGAAAACAAACAATTGCATAAAGAAACCTCATTGTATTATTATGGCGTCAAATGATTCAATTACAATAGCAGCAATTGTTATTTTGATATTTACCGTTACCCTTTGTCTGACAGGGTTGTATTGCCCTTCATATAGAGTGCAGTTGTTAAGTGGTGCCATATTTCTAAATGCACATTCTTTTCTTCTTCGTTTGCCATTTTTCCATTTAGTATCATAAGTACACCATTCACATTTTCGACGAAAATTTTTTTGTTGGGAGACGTTAATTTTATCAGTTCCAAGGCCTTTTCCATCGGGAAACTCCACTGAAAATAAGTACAATGCAATTTAATAAAAAAAACATTAACGATTTCTATTTACGATCTATCTATATTTTTGATACTTTCTTGCTGCAAAATTGAACTTGCAAGAGATGAAACAGACGATTTGATTTTGCCCCAGTCAACAAATTTGAGATTCAAAACAAACACAAAACAAACATCCTTCTCCAAACTAACACGCACGCGAACTGCGCAACTGATTGCGTGTTCTAAAAAGCAAACGTGATCTTCATAAGTTCAGTTAGGCAAACTGAGGTAAGGATAGGTTAAGATCGAAAAGTTTTTACATTTATAAGAAATTATTTTTCAAGTTAAAATTTTTTTATTTCATCATAAGTAACAAAACAATTTCATTTTTTCTTATTTTATTGCTCTTCATCCCGGCAGGTTTAACCGCGGATTAAAATTTTTTGAGTATCAAAAACTGGTTGAACACCACTGTCAGAATCTGAGGCCTCAGAGAAATCTCTGAACGAAACAAAAACGCACCCAAAATGAGATTTCTTTTGATAACAATTTCTCAAAATTAATAACATTTCTCTGACACAAAATTTATCTCTGAAATTTCTAGGTTATATTGGACTTACCTATTGCAAAAATTCAGTTTTTATAAATGGATTCGAATGTTTTTTGGGAAAAAAAATATGAGGAAGTTTTGAGTGACTCTGAAGTTGGGGATGAAGCAGATGTTGACGATTTACCTGAAAAAATTTTGATTCCAATGATGACAGTTCTGACGAATCAGATCAAGACTAGGAATCTGTTGAAGAAGATGTAAGCTATTTGGTTTTTTAATTTATTAACAGAAAAAATGTAGTTTTTATAATAAATTGAATCCTTTTATTTTCAGCGTCAAAGCCAATCTTTGAAACTGTCTTTATTTGTTGGAAAGGAAAAAAAAACTTTTTGGAACAAAAATAAGCCTTGTGGAAAAGGTCGTCGGAAGCATAATATAATAACTCGCACTCCTGGAGTCAAATCTAAATAAAAGGATGTCAAAAACCACTAGAAGCTTGGAAAATTTATTTCACTGACGAAATGCTTGACGATAGTGTGACTTGCACGAATATCTACATGGAACAACGAAAATACAAGTTTACAAGTATCACTAGCGTGATGTCAAACCGACTACTCGTTCTGAAATTCGGGCTGTTTTTGGGTTGCTGTACATTGCTGGAGTAATGCGTTCGTCACATTAAAATCTGCAAGATCTGTACGTCAAAGATGGGACAGGAGTCGATATTTTTACAGCAGCGATGTCGTACAAAAGATTACGATTTCTTTTGAGTTGTCTTCGTTTTGATGATATTCGTAACAGATGTGAATGTCGATTAGTGGATAGATTAGCACCGATTCGAAAGTTGTTCGAAACTTTTGTTGCTGCTTACCATGACGTTTACAATCCGACTGAATATGTGACTATTGATGTAATGTTGGAAGCATTTCGAGGACGGTGCATTTTCCGGCAATACATCCCCTCGAAACCCGCCAAGTATGGAGTACAAATTTTTGCAATCGTGGATGCAAAAATATTTTACGTATACAACTTGGACATATATGCTGGTGAGTAGCCTGAAGGACCGTTTAAACAAAGTAACAAACCTTTCGACGTGGTGAAACGTTTGGTGAAGCCAATATCTACTACTGGTCGAAACATCACCATGGACAATTGATTCACTTCGGTACCTCTAGCAGATTCGTTATTGAAAAAAGATAACTTGAAAATGGTAGGCACAGTGCGTAAAAACAAGAAGGAACTTCCACCGTTCTTTATGAACCCAAAAAACAAACCAATATATTCAAGTACGTTTGGATATTAACAAGACAAGACTTTGGTATCATACATACCCAAGAAAAACAAGACTGTCTTACTTCGACGATGCTATCAATAATGATGATGAGAGGAAGAAGCCCAAAATGATAGAGTTTTACAAGTCTATAAAAGGTGGTGTGGACGTTGCGGATGAACTGAAAGGTAAATTGAATATATTCTGAAAATAATGTTCACAATAGCAATCACAATAACTAATTGTATATTTTCAGGTTCGTATTCGGTATCACGAAAAAGCAACAGGTGCTCACTGATGATATTTTTTGGAATGCTGAACATGGCAGGAATCAATGCTCAAATTGTTCCACAACTGAACAATGTATCAAAGGATACTGGCCGGTTGTTTTTGAAAAACTTGGGATTGGATCTTATCCAAGAACATGTAATCGAAAGATCAAAGATTAGCAGTTTGCCGATGGTCGTGAAAATGAAAATGGTGTTGTATCAAAAGGATAAACTAGAAGATGTTCGTTTTAATAAATACGAAAGAAGATGCAATTATTGTTCTGCGAAAAAAAATCGAATAACCAAGAAACAATACGTGAAATGCAAAAAGTATATTTGCAATGAACACGTGATTATGATGTGCAAATATTGCTTCAGAAACGACTCGAATTGCTCGAATGAAGAGTGAGGAGTGGACATCTTATTTAATAATGTTTTCGTTTTTATCATAGATTCCAGTGATTTAAAAAAAAGACTGAATGTTAATTATTAATTATTATTAATTATTTTTAATTTTTATAATCATAATCGTATTATCTGTGGTATCCGATTTTCATTAGAATGTAATTTCATTTCGACATTTTTTTGTTCAAACATAATTTTATAATGACAAAATGTTGTAAAAACCATTTATTATAATTTAAATACAGAAATTATCAATAAATAATTCAAAAAAAGTGATCAAATATCAATTAAAACAACAATTTCATTGTCGGTTGAAATGACAGACGCGTGCCCACTAACGTAACAATTTTTGACGCGCCCACTCCCGGGTTAACATATTATTTTTGGTATCGAGAATAACTAAGTCAGAGGATAGTAGTGATTTGAAGAGGGGATACCACGATTGTGCCGGCCAATTAGGGACATCTACTATCCCGCGTGATTTTTCGGTCTTAATCTTCGCAGGACCCGCAACAAGATCGCAAAAGGCGAGAACTCATAGAAAGAAAGGAGATTTTGAAGGCGTCCACTGATACGTATTTCGAACATTTGTTGTTCGCGCGACTTGCAAACGTAATTTCTGTAATTTCTGATCTACCCAATGAGCTTAATATTTTATTGAACCCCGCTGCTGATATTTCGAACTCTATCTCGGTTTTCAATCTACACGACTCGAAATCCGCTTCAACGTTCTCTTTGGAGGGAATATAGCATTGATGCCCCACCCGGAACGCGTGGCATCTAATGATATTTCCCAACTAAAAACAATTACCCAAATGTTTCGATGCTCGCACCACCTCCAAATATCTCTAGTGTGTTTGCTTAACTCTAAAATTGGACGCTGCCTATCCTATTAACGTAGGAAGTAGCGGTCGTATTGTCTCAATGAAATTTGACGTTTCTTGAGGTCGCGAGCAAAACATTTTAACCCATAGAAGGTCGCACATAATTTCAGATAATTTATGTCATGCGTTAAGTCTTTATCAGTCCAGAATCCGTGTGACACCTGTCCATCACAAAAGATGCCTCACCCGGAACGTGAGGCATCTGAAAATATTTCCCAACTAAATACAGGCTCCCTGATAGGGTTCTTTATGCGACCAACATTGTGCTGTCACCAAAGGAAATAGTTAAAATAGTTAGGGATCGACATGAACGCGTCATAATTGTCATTATTACTTAACAGGGCTAAAAACTTCTCTCTTTTGCAATGCTTTATGTACAACCAATCGTAAGGGATGGCTGGGCACGCTGAGACCAAGAAGCCGAGAACTTGAGCGAAAAATCTAATGAAACATCTCTGTAACTTACTCAACAAACCGATTTGAATTTTCATCTTTTGCACCTTACTTTCCGGTAATGCGACTGTCATATCCGCGGAATTGTAAACGAATCCTAGATAGCAAATCTCCTTGCAAGGGTTCAATTGACTCTTGAGGTCATTTATGACGAAAGCTAAAAGCTCTAGCATTTCAATTGTCACATTATATTATAACATTTAGCGCACAGTCCGCGAACGAATCTCCTAAAATCATTAGGGCGCCTAAATAGACTACCGATTCAAATCTTTCATTTCTGAGTCTCGTAATCAGAGTTTAAGATCTTCGTGAATACATAAGGGGCTGAGCTTAAGTCAAATAGTATGCAAACAAATTCATAGATTACTCTTTCGAAAAGAAACCTCAGATATTTCCTATCTGCCTCATAAATGGAAATCAGATAGTACGCGTTTTTTAAATCAATTGATGCCATAAAGCAACCTCTAGATAATAATCGAACAACTGTTTTATGATCCTCAAGTTTGAAATGTTCTGCCTTAACAAAAAGATTAAGATCCTTAAGATTTAGGACTAATCTAAAACCGCCCGATTCCTTAGGCACAAGAAAAATCTTTGAAATAAATTGTCCTTCCGATGGTTCGCACGGCGTAATCGCACTTTTACTTAACAATGACTTAATCGATTTTTGTAATTCATCTCGCTCTTGAGTAGACCAGTGAGGCTCGGCCGGCACTATACCTTCTATCGCTCTTGAATGAAAAGGAATTCTATAAGCCTTCACCCACGATAAAACCAACGGGTCCGAAGTTACGGACTTCCAATTTGGGATAAAATGCCTGAGACGTCCAATTAGACTTTTCTACCGGGGCCTGATAATCATTTGAACGACTCTCGTCCTTCGCCTCTTCCGTAGAACTGTCCGTAGTAGAATTTCCAGTTCCGGGGACAAACGATCAATTTCCATTAGCATCGTCTGGAGTTGGACCGTCGACGGGGTGACCCTCTTCGACTTGGAGATATTCGATCACCCTTTGAATGTTTTGACCGACAATTTTTCCCGCTCTTAAACGACTTCCTGAAATAGTTCGGTTTGGGCGGGGCTTTCAAATTTTTTAGGTTCGAAGAAGATGGTTTATCCGGAAGCGGTTTAGGGTTCGGTTTCAAGACTTTCAAAGGCGCTTCTAAAACTTTGGCTGCTTTCAACTTGTCTGGCAGTTCTGACCCAAAAAGCCAGTCATCGACGTTCGTTCCGGAAAGGATGTCCTTCGCCGCCGGATTCACGTTCGCGATCGCCAACGAACGACGAATCACTGATTCGTTGCGATGAATACCTACTATCAGTTTGGTGGCATCGTTGACATAGCCTAGCAGCGACTTGTCCTTCGATTTCAGCAGCGCTGATGTCACTTTAGCCATTGCTGCTAATGCTGCAACAATTTTCGTTTGTTTCACCAAAATGTGGTCGTCTCTCTTGATGTTGGAATCACTGAGCACGGTCCGAATCTCCTAATTTAATTTAGGTGGATAGATTTGATGAATGGGTATTTCTTTATGAGGTCCAGTTTCATGTCAGATGGTAGACCTTGTTTCAAAACCTCTAACCATCTGACGGCTACGTCTTGGTGGAATGTCAAACTTCTTGTCATCTACTAGGCGTTTACCGATTAGCTTAAGAACCTCTTGGTCTAATTCCTCCTGCGAAACTCCAGGATCCGTGTTTTCCTGTTTTCCTTGTTTTTCCAGACCGGGGCTCGGCGTCCGAGACTACAACCGACGTACTCGACTCTGAAACAATACCTAGACCATACTGGAAATCGCAAGTTTTTAGGTAAGAACCTACATATGTACATAGGTTATCATGTCATTCTTAATCCTGCTTCTGCAGGTTGCGGCCGCATCTTGCGCATCAATTAGAGTCTACGCATTGATGACGACATAGACGAGAGGTAGTATACAGATTTTGAGGTTAGGGCCTCTCTGAATACTAGCAACATAGGTTAGAGCCTATGTTAAGTGCTTATGCGCTTACCACTCTGAGACGATGACAAGTCCGACGAAGAAGATGTGGAGAGGGATGAAAGGCTCGATGATGAGAACGATGTCGACTCACGGCGTCTTCTTTTCTTCCTTTTTCTAATTAATTTTTTCTTTGACTCCTTTCTCTCTTTTTCCCAATACTCCGATAATTCTCTTAGCTGCTTCAACAAGTGCTTTTACCCTTTTGGACTTCCTGTGTTTCGGCATATTTAACTGTTTTAAAAACACAAAAATTCACAACACGTGAATTTCCACACGTGTGTATTGTTAGGCACACAAAAAAGGAATGAGAAAATGACGGGAATCTTAAGACATGATTGCAGCGGTGGCGCTTTTTGTTTTTTACAACTATCAAAACGTGTAATTGGAGAGTACATGGGAAGGGGTACTTCAAATTGATCTCGAAGAAGAGGCGCAAAATACAATTACAACTATCCTTACTAATATATATAAAAAAAAAACAAATATGTTTGTCTGTTTGTATGTGCGTGCTTCACGCTTTAACGAAGTTATAAAAATATAATTGAATGACATAGATGAAATTTTTAAAACTCCAGGAGTGTTATAGGCTATTTAAAAATTAAATATCTTGTATAATTTTTATAAAAAAATTGAAAAAATGATTTTCAAAATCAAAATTCAAAATTTAAATTTCGTGAAATTTGAATATGACAAAAGATTATCATTATTTTCTCAAAAAATCAAAAAGTAATGCAATCTTGACTGCGATTAAATATAAATAACTTTGTATGATCCATTATTGGAAAAAAAATTTTTTTCGACAGTTTTTTTGCGTTTAGGTTACATATAGTTCAGTATTAATGTTTATGATATCGCTTAAATTTTAAACAAAAAGTAACAAAAATTCTATCAGCTGTTGTCATGTTCGGGTATTTGATTACGATGTCGAGTTCAAATAATTAAGAAAAGATCTGCGTTTCGAAACACCAAAATAAGAAATACTCGACGTAAATACGGCATAGGAATTTTTTGTTATCTTCTATAAGAAGTCACCGTCACGTAGATTTAACTTTAGCATCCTCAGGTACTTACTTCATCACGATATTTTCGCACTGACTTTTGAAGTTAACGCAATAAAATAATCAATCATTGTATTTTTAGATATCGCCTCTACATTACTTAAAAGAGGTCGTACCGCACACAGTGCTTTAAATTTACCTTTAAACTTGCATCAGCAAGATACTCCTGTTTGCAACATCAGCAAAAATAGCGACAGGGCACGCATGCTGCGTTTATGAAAGCTGTTAGTGTGGGATAAATGTCCAACTTCCCACAAACATGCTGTCGAAGCTCTTGACAGAAGTTTGAGAGACATTCGTAACAACAATCTACTAATGGGTGGTTTAGTCGTCGTATTTGCTGGTGATTTTTGACAAAAATTACCTGTTATCGCCCGTGAAATAGCAACTGACTAACTTAACGCGAGTATCAAGCGTTCAGATCTGTGAAATAGTGTGATCATACACACTCTTGCTACGAATATGAGGATCCTACTCCACAGCGATGAAACTGCTCCCAGTTTTTCAGCCGCCCTTTGTCAGCTCGGTGATGGTTTGCAACAAACGATCAGATTACTCTATATCCGAAATTGTGTAATATCATTCATTCCACTAATGATCTTATCACTGCAGTCTTTCCAGACATTTATTCAAATTACGAAAGACTAGATTGGTTATGTGAGAGAACTATAGAAGCTCCTACGGATGACACCGTTAATCATTTGAATGACCTGATTTCACAACTGATACCAGGAGATGCGGCTGTTTACACATCATTTGATTCTGTGATGAATCAACATCACAGAATCAACATGACCTCTACTCTGCAATGGCACCAGACTTTATATCACGAATCTCAGTGATAGAGTGATTGAAGGAACTATAATGATTGGAGCTGTGTGTGGAGGACAGTGTGTGTTTTTACACAACACACACTGTACAAACATTATCAATGTTAATATATATTTTAATTCTTCGCATAGCTACAGATTAAAAATTTTTGCTTTTTTTCAAGTTTCAGAAATTTTCAATAACTGGGATGATGATTCTTTTTGAATTATGGACAAATTTATTTTCCAAATCTCACGTTTAAAAGACTGAGTAGTATGAAATATACAGAGGAGTAATTCCACTCCCGGGAAAATGATGCGTAAGACTTGTCTCATAGTTTAATCCTTGTCAGTCATGATGCTCGTCACTTTCAAACATAGTTGCAAATTTTTTGTCTTGAATGTTTCGACGAACCATGTTAGAATCTGGAAATCTTTTGATGCTAACAATCCAGTTCCCACTATACGTGTATGATCTAAAGAAAATTTTTACATTGCAATACAATTCTTATTATATTTACAATTTGAAAGTTGACAATTCGACAGTTTAGTTCTTTCTATTGTTAAATTATTGAGTGCTTCAAATGTCAATAAAACAAATATGCCATTGGAATCTCCAATTACTAGAAGCATCAAAGTGAAGTTGGCATTTGTCAACTTTTATGTTCCATCCATAAATAACATCACCGGCCTCAATTCCAAATTCCTCTTCATGTAAGAAGTGGTAAAATATATGCCTTTAAAGACATCATTTTCTAATTTTAGTTCATACTCGACTAGCGAATAACAATATCAAAGTTAGATCGAATTTATCAATGATACTTATTAACATGTATAATCTATGTTAACCTTCTTCTTTAAGAATTTTGAGGATTTCATCAAAATTATTTTCAACTTTTTTATTGTTCTGAGAGTTGAACTTTTGTTTAATATTGTTCAAGTCTTTTGATTCAATAATTTTTCTTTTTTTTCCAAAATCGTTCTGAATTAATTTTTTATTACATTTCAAAGACATTAAATAAGCTACTTTTTCCTGCGATTCAACTGACTGACGTCTATTTTTAGGAAAAAAGTGATAAACTGCCTATAAATCACAAAAAGTCAACCTAATTATTATGACACAATCAAATTAATCTAAATTGTAATAATCATTCAAAAAATCTATTACGATGTAACTTTGTAAAGTCATTTCATTTTTACCCCGTTTTGATCATCATTACATTGTTTCAACCAATCAAATCTAATATTAGCAAAACGCCATCTACACCTATAGATTTAATAAACTAAACAACAAATGATAAAAAATTCAACACTATTGCAAGAAATTTTAAAGTGACAATTTTTTGCTAAATTTTTCGATTATCCAAGAAGATATGATACCTCAGATCCTGCATCATTTGAATGACTTAGATTGCATTCTCTTATATACAAATAATAATTCGTCTTACTGAGTCTAACTCTTATGAAAGCAGCACAACCTTTTTTGCAAAACTTGTTAATAATTAAACAAAAATTTAGAAAAAAATACAGCAAACAAAGCAAAAAAGATAAGAAAACATAAGAATAAACAATTCTCACGAGTAACTTCGTTGTCCAATTGACCTTGCATTGTGAGTCTGTTGTCCATAATAACATTTCTAGTCGTAGTAGTAATTTGGAAACAGATTTGCATAAATATTGCGATGCATTACATCCGAATGTTTACTGGATTTCGCATCTCTCAATGGAAAAGTTTGCTTGACTGTATCTTGATACTTTTGGAAATGTCTGTGAAAGTCTTTAGCACTTTAGAAATGCATGCCTTTATTAAGTCAATTCATCTGCAATAGTTTAGAATTGTGTACATTTTTTTAACTTTATTTTTATTTTTGTGAATATGAAAGAGAGAAATAATTTATATCGTACAATTTATAATTAAAGAAATTATGTTATACTGACCTTGAAACGTAATTTGTTTGAATAGGTTTTTTATCATAAAAAATAGAACTGACAGTTGTTAACAGTAACGGTGCACAATTTTTTGTAAAACTAGAATAAGTTTTTACACAAAAAGTTTGGACGGATGGTTTTAATAATGGTCATCAACAATATTTTCTAATTTTATCAGGAAACTTCATCTGAGGTATTGTGTGTGTGCATTCGATTCCCGAAGTAAGTACACTCTTTTTACATATCTTTATAAAATTTGATTTGTTTACATAAATATAATTCAATGTAGTGTTAATTAATGTTTTAATGTTAATAATGTTAATGTTAATGATAGTGTTTATAATGTTTTATTATTTCATCAAGCATAACCTGTTTGAATTCACGATTGTTTGTAAATGTTTGTGAATTCAAAATTACAGAAGAGTAATATTTCTACAAGAAGTAGTTGATTTTTTTATATTTAAAGAGAAGGATTTTGAAGAATTCAAGATAGAAACAAAGTTCGAGTCTGAACCTGTTTTGGAAGAAGTTGTCAATAATTATTAACAAATATAAGGATTGACATTGAACTGACGTAGGACTAGCACATTTGATTGGGCAAAGATAAAAAAACCAAATGACTGTCAATTGAAGTTTTACTCGTTGGAGTTTCATTGCGAGTATGCTGGAGTCAATAAAAGCACCAAAAAAGTAACAAAAAGAATGCATTTTTTTCATTCGTAGGATTAATAACTTATGTTTGTTTTACGAATGTTCTGATAATATTAAACTTGTAATCAACTTTGATTATGGAGTCAACAAGACTAATTTCCTGATGAAGGTAGCAATATCTGCAAAAGCAAAAGACAGACTCACATACACTGTGATCAACTTCCTGATCACAACCGCCCATTCACCATTCGTCACCACCAAGGACGCTAGTACGTCTTAGTTTTCCAAGACCTATTCACTAAATGTGTCGGAATCGTTCAGGAAAGCTCAGGAAAGCCAACGCTAAAACAATAATAGCTGCCCTGAGGAGTCAGGTAGTTTATTGTTGGGGCGAGCCAAGACAACGGCACAGAATTTGCAAACAAAGCCATGTGCGAATTCTTGAGTGAGATTGGTTGTACCCAATTTACAACACCCACTTACTGACCCGAAGCGAATCCCACTGAGCGTTCGAACCAGGTCATCAAAGGGACGCTCATGTACTATTTAGAAGGTGAGCCGAGGTCGTGAGATCTTCTGCTAGACGAGTTCCAAATTGCAATTAACACATCTGTACACTCCTCGACCAAAATCACCCCTACCTTCCTAAATTTAGGACGTGAACTCCGCGAACCCAATACATTGCGAGAAGAATTAGAAGGCCCACTTCTATTGTCCCACAAACAACCTCGCAATGGGAGGAGAGAGTTCGCAGATTGTCCAGGCTACATGACTTGGTGAAAATCCACCTCAGCAACGCTGCTGATGTGTACGAGGCTGATTACAACAAGCGAGTCAGAGAGCACGAGTATAAGATCTGCGAGCGCGTTTGGAAGCGCCAATACTCGCTCAACTCAGCAGCCCAGCATATCGCCTCAAAGCTACTCCCGCGCTACCATGGTCCGTTTACTATTGCCAAAGTCCGTTTGCCCCTTGTGTACGACCTTGTAGATCCCCATGGCCAGAGCGCGGGTAAAAGCCACATTACCCAGCTTAAGCCATATCACGAGCCGAGTAATCCAGCAAAGTCTGAGTTTGTTACGGATGAGCCAGGAAAACCTGACGCCAGACCAGGAGGAGGTGCTGCTCGACTATTCCGAGCCCGGAAACAGCTCCTGGAAATCCGGGAAGCACCAGTCCTGCCCCCCACCTCATGGGAGGACAGTTGCCCGTCACCCGTGGAGGTGGAGAAAGACGCCGCCGGGGGAGACCTTAGAAAATCCCCTTCGTCAATGCTCCCATCATTGATGGACGTGCTGCAGGAGGAACCGACTCCAACCCCCAGCCAGCTGTCTACGTTCGATGGGAAGAAGAAGAAGGAGACGAGGAGGGGCGGGATGAACCGCTACCTAGGTACAACCTCAGGTCCAGGAGGGCCTGATAAGAAGAAGGCTCAGGGCCCAAAGGCTCAACGGCGCCCCCTACACCATAGCCAGAGGGAGTTCCGCCAGCCGGCGAAGAACCCCTCCTGTGCCGCTCATGTAGTGCAGTTTTTGCAGCCTTTGTTGCAGCCCTTATTGGCTGGAGAGGCCAACCTACTGGCCAAGTCTCTGCTGGCTCAGCTCGGACAGGCACCAAGCACCTACTTCCAAAGCCCGGTGGAGTACTAGTGCCCGAACTAAGAAGAAAGTTCTTTCAAAGGAAGGAACTGGCAAACGCCAGTAAACTCCAGAGCTTTACAACTCCGCTGATTGACTCTTCAAGCCATGTTTGAAGGGCTTCGGAGGGCGCCTTATATCGGATCCGCGAAGCACTGTATTGACACCGCCGTCAATACAGCGTTACACCTTTTTTCGGCCAATCTAAGGCGACGTTGAGTCACGTGCGCTTTGAACATGCCAAATTTCACAGGTGGAGTTGATTTGGGACAAGGTAATATACCAACCGTCAGTCGCCAACGCACCGCTAAGATTGGCCCATTTGCTATCATTTATCATTGTTACCATATTTATTATCAGCTGACGATTGAAATTTCTTCATGGACATACATGATGATGAACATGAAAAAAGCTCATCACTCGTTTGCAGTGATAAATATATGCATCTTATGAACAAACAAATGCGACGTAATTTCTACTTATTAACCGTCGAAAAAAATAAAAATGAAAACTAGTAAACAAGATCCTTAAAATCGTAACATTTTATTAAACATTAATATGATGAATGTTTCATAAAGTATATTAATTATCATTAAGTTTATAAACATGATTTAACTCATAAAGACGGAAAAAAATTCAAAATTCCAAAAACAGATACAAATAAATTAAACTATATAACTCGTGAATTTAAGAAAAATAATATCAGGCTAGAAAATGTTAAGCAAGGTGTTATTCAAAAGTTCTAAAAAGTAACAATCGGTTTACAGTTTTTATTGTTTTTTCAACCATGTTTAAGAAAAATCTGGATGCAGATTCGGAATCCTGAGAAAAAAACAGGCTAGTGTATGTAATGCAGGATATGATTCCAACCCTCGACAAAGCCTATAAGTACATTCGTTTTTCAACATTTATTGTTTCTCAACTATGTTAAAAAAAATTATCTGCAGATTATCTGCAGAATCTTGAGAAAAATTGACGCTAGGGAAACTGTTTTTCCAGGATAACGGAATTTTGTGTTAAAAACTTTCAAAAAATTAGCTCTATATCATATCTTTTGTATCGATATATCAATATAGAAGATATATAAATAATAATCTTTTTATAATGATATACAGGACATGGAAATAGCAGCCAACAGATTCCCGATACCACAAAACGAAGGTATTAAAACTGAAATTGAACAAATTGTGGAAAAACTTGTTTCGATATCTCTGTTGCCTGTCAATTACAAGACAAAGGCTTTCTCAAAGAAGTTCTTAAATATAAGATTTG
>JAQQRF010001220.1:0-14622 GCA_030523145.1 Trissolcus brochymenae
GATCCGTCCGAAGAGTGTTGCGGTATTTTCCCCGTGAATGAGGAGGTGATGTACGTTGCCCATCGCAAGGCAGTTCCGGCTATAGAACCATCCTTAGTAACCAACGTTGTTCTCGCGGCGTATACCACAGCTCACGCTCGTTTGGAACTTTATTCTTATATGGAGAAACTTCAGAGAAGAGTATTGTACGTGGACACCGACTCTGTCATTTTTGTAAGCAAACCCGGGGAGTACGACCCTCCCACGGGAAATTATCTGCGGGATATGACGAACGAGTTGAAAGCATACGGAAAAGTCTCGTACATCTCTAGTTTTGCTTGCAACGGGCCAAAATTTTACGGGTTTCAGGTACAAAAAGCGGATGGTAGTACTGCCGAGGTTCGCAAAGTCAAAGGGGTTCGTGTCAACTACGAGAACAGCAAGTTAGTTAATTTCGAAACTATGAAATCGTTCGCCCTGAAACAGAGAACAGAACCCGACCGTTGATGAGTTATAAGTCTGTCCTGAAAACCCAAAGTTCCTGCAGGAGATTTATTACGACGCGACTTTTCAACCGCACGGGTACCTGTTGTTAGATCTTAAACAGAGTACTCCTGAGAATTGTAGGTTCCGCACATGTATTTTTCCTACCGATCAGTACAATTACGTGTACGATCTGCGAAAAGGGATAAAAGGCGCGAATAATATGGAAACCGTCTCAGTCTTGAGGGTATAATGGGGAAGCAAGCACCGATCAGTCCCAAGACCGCTTTACTCTTGATCGCCCTCAAGCACCTCGATAAGCGTCAGCGGGACGCTGTACTCCGTAGAGCCGACCCGGGTCTCGTACGATCCATTTGCGAGTGCGCGCTAAATACCTTGAAAGGGAACGTTTCTGTTCCCAAAACGCAACAGCGCAGCTTGAAGAAACACTCCGCCTGTCTGAGGAAGCTTGCAGAGTCGGACTGGAAGAAAAAGAAGAAACTCATCATCCAGAAAGGGGGTTTTCTCGTTCCGCTGTTGGGTGTTCTCGGATCAATACTGGCAGGGACTGTATCCGGAGGTAGATGAAAAATATGGAACATGCGCGGAAGATGGTTCTGCTTCCTCACGAGGGGTTGGAGAAGATTGAGGATGCTCACAGAATCGGTTTGAAATCGGTACAGACACGAGGCACTGAACTGACTCGATTCGATAGCGGGATAAGTAAGATTCTAAACACCTACTTTACCGACGAGGTTGTAAAGTGAAAGAGTTACCAGCAAGTTCTGCAAAGATTTCTCCGTCTCGTCGGAGATGCTTAATTACCACCATCGTCGCCCGAAGATCGATCTGGTACCGCGAGCTTGAAGAAACACGAGAACCCTATGAACGAGGAAACAATCCTGAACAGCGTACCTATGAAGTACAAAATAAAGGCGCGACTCCTCTTCAGAGCCTTAAAAGCTGCCCCGAACAATGTTTTCTCGTGGAATGAAAAAGGCAGAAGGTGTCGACGCCTTCGCTAGAATGGTGCGCGAGCTGAATATACCCAGAGAGTATATAGGGAACAATAATTTTTGGGGATCGCCCGAACGGAGCGCGGTACAACTAGCAGTACCCAATTTCAGCTCAGTGTTTGATGACGTCAACTCTCCTATGTCGAAATCTCCCCACTATTTCGAAAGCAGTGACAATACGGATTATTTGAGCGGAGACAGCGATCGGGGAACAAGACCCGCGTTGAAAAAACTGAAAATGAAGAAAAAATGGCGGCGAAAATCTTGAAAAAAAGAAAAATTTACTTTTAGCGAAAAAAATTTACTTCGATCTCGCGCAACCTGCAGGGTTCTCGGGGAAAAGACAACTCGTGAGAGCTACACGCGGTAAAGTTGGTCCCGAAACGTTGTCCAAGTGGTTGGATAGTCAACCCGCGTACAACAAACACCGGGGTGTACGGGAAAAATTCCCTGGTAGACCGTACACCGTTGACAACATCGACGATTCGTGGGAGTGCGACCTGACTGACCTGCGTTTTCTCGAAGACTACCATGATGTGTATACGAACCTTTTGGCGACGATTGACGTTTTGAGCAAGTACGCGTGGATCGTGCCCATGAAAGAAAAGTCGGCCGCTGAGACGGTACGCACTTTAGGTCAAGTGTTGCGCAGGAACTCTCCTCGTACTCCCGTCTTCGTCAGAAGCGACAAAGGAAAAGAGTTTATCAACGAGAGCTTTTAGAAATTCTTACAGAAGAAAGAAATACGCTTCAACGCGGCTCGTAATCCGTACGTGAAATGCACCGTAGTGGAGAGGTTCATAAGATCCGTCAAGGATAAAATGTGGAGATATTTCACACAGACCGGAACGAAGAGATATATCGAATTCTTGGAGAAACTTGTGGATTCGTACAACGGGTTTTATCATAGAACGATCAAGAAGGTTCCGGCCGAGGTGACGCTCGATAACGCTTCGCAAGTTCGACAAATGTTATCCCGATGGGTGAAGGAAGCACCTCGGAAATATTCTGTGGCTCTGGGAATTCTGGGCACGTTCACTTCGAGTACCCTGCAGCCTTGTCCAATGTGATGGTACGAGAGGTACGAGTACGGGAGCATGCGGGCGTTCTCCGTTCCGAAATACATGCCACTGCTCAAGTCTAATTTCAACACGATCGAGATTGACATAAGGGACGAGCTCGGCAAGCCCATTTTATTCATTCGAGGGAACTTGACCGTGACACTTCACTTCAAAAGAGTCGATTGAAATGTCGGGTTACGTCGAATATTACAGCGGCCAACGAGGAGGAGGGTTGAAGTTTTTTGCCGAAAGAGCCGGTCAGAGGGAGCACGGCATCGGTTCCTTCCTCGGGGGTTTATTCCGGACTGTTTTACCCGTTTTGAAATCCGGTGTGAAGGTTGCCGGTTGCGAAGCTGCGCGAGCCGGAATGAATATCCTCGCGGACATGGCGATGGCGCGAATGCCCATGAAGAAATCGTTGAAAACTTGATTGAAGGAGTCCACGACGAATTTGAAGAGAGCCGATGATGACATAGAATAGTGTCGATAGAATAATGTCAGGTTCTGGATATAAAAAACGAAAAGTAGGGTCAAAGCGTCAGTCGGTCGTCAGACGGTCGCGTTGTAAGTTCGCTAAAGCGGTTAAGAAGAAGAAGAACGGGCGTAAACCGCTCCGAAAAATAAAAAGGGGCAGAGTCAGATCGGGGAAGAGGAAACCCTGTAAAAGGTCCTTGGAGGATATATTCAGCCGTTGATCAGGATGGCTTTTCACCACACGCATTCGTGCGAGTGCATGAAGTCGGAGTTGGACCTGTTCACTCTGTCCCCGACTCAGACCACTATCGAGAGTGGTTCCTGGGTTCATTACAAACCTATATCCTTGCTGACGGACGACGCCCCCCCAGAGTTCGTGGTCGCAGGGAGCAGTAGCAAGGAATACTTGGACCTGGCGCATACCATGCTCTCTGTCAGGGTGCAGCTGGTTCGCGAAAAACCCGATGTCGCTATAGACGCTTCTGCAGTACCTGTAAACAACCTGATGCACTCGTTGTTTGACCAGGTCGATGTGTACCTAAACCAGAATATCTTTTCTCCTCCGAATAATGCTTACGCGTACCGCGCGTACATAGAGTCCCTACTAAATTACGGGTGCGATGCGAAATCCTCGCACTTGCAAACTGTTTTGTGGAGCGTCGATGCCGGTGGCAACGATAACAAGGAACTGGTCAAGCGTCGTCAACTTTTTACGAGGGGTAAAACGGTCGATCTGATCGGTCAGCTTCATATGGATATTTTCAACCAGGAAAAATATCTCGTCAACGAAGTGGAGATGAGACTCCACGTCTTATTCGGTCCAGAGACACTGTTTTTTTTACCTTCGATAATAATATTTTTTTTATTATTTCTGTTATAAAAAGAAAAAACAGTTTATTAAAACGTTAAAAGTAGTGGTTATAATTACGTATATTTCTATATTTGCAAATTCATATTTACAAGTTTTCATTTACAATTTTAAAATGTACATCACAATTACAAATCTCTAGTACTGTGGAGCGAGGTGGGGATGCCCTCCAGGGAAGCTGCGTGTCTGAAATAGAATTAGAAATTAAAAATTTGCTGCGAAAATGAAAAGGAAGACTAAAGGAGGGCGATTTGTTACTTACATGCTGTCAGGTTTTCTTTTTTGGCTCTCGAGACACGCTGTGAGGAATGCGTCTTGACCGCTGGAAGGATCTGTGGAGAAACGATAAAATTAAATACCCTAAAATGTGGTTATTCGGAATACATAAGGAAAAAACTACTTACCCTCTCGAGATTCTGCGAATAGTCCCAAATACCTTTGACACCTGCAGTAAAAGGCAAGCTTTTCAGCGTAGTTGGGAAACCCTTCCAGGTATGACCCCATCTTGAAATCCCTCTTGAGGGATTGATGCAGGAGACTGTCATGCAGGTGACATGCGTACACCGATGACGTGTTGTCTACTCCCTCCTCCTTTCATCCCCTGCCCTCCCCCCTCACTCCTAGACGTCTCCTACACTTTTTTTGAAAAGTGATGGGTCAGCGGTGTCTGTCCATAGTGAGATCTTAACTACTAAGGGATTTTAATAAGAGGAGGTAAAGATGGATGAAGGAGAATTTATGAAACGATGAAAAGGAGATTCAATATAAAAAAAGAGAATCTGATTTCTATGAAATATAGTCCCCGACATTTTAGTGCCGGAATCATTGAAGAGGCCAATTCCTTATTTGCCTACATTTTGAAGGAAAAAAGTACTCTTATTTGCCCCTGTTTAGGAAAGACAAATCACTCCTATTCGCACTTATTATGAAGGAACAAAGTACCTCTATATGCCTCCATTTAAGTAGGGCAAATTACCCTTATTTGTCCTTATTTGAAAAATGTGAAAAATGGGGACCTATTTCACTATTATGACGGGAACAGCAGTGAACGAAAATTTAGACTGTCTTTGTCAAAAATGAAAAATTATGTTAATTAGTGTATGAATTAAATTAATTAAAATTAATTTACAAAAAGGGAATAAATTCATTTCACTACAGTAAAAAATGATTTATTTCAATGAAAAAAAAAATGAAAACGCAAGAGATGAGGGAAAAAAGTTAAAAAAAAAATTTATAAAAAAAAGGTAAAATAATGTAGAAGGGATTCGAAGAAAGAGAAAACATAGTATATTTTGCAACAAGGGAGCAAAATGAACCTTTAATCCCTGGGGTGGTTCCCGAAAGGTGACAGAGGGCTGCTAAAGGCAGTCCGAGGTCTCCTTGAGGATGCCCATTCACCCTAAGAAGCAGAAAGCTTTTCGCTCCCATGTTACAAACGATATTTTTTGTCAAAAATGCAAGTAAAAAAAATAGATTTGATCCTAAAAAAAGGAGTAAAATGTTATTTTTAATTATTACTAATTCATTTTTTATTATTATTTTATAATATAATAATAAATGTTATTTTTATAAAATCAAGTTTTACGCCCAAGACAACTATTTTGCTCCAGAGGGAGTAAAAATGCATTTTACTCTCTTTTTTGAAGGAGAAAGTCTGTATTTGCGTGCATGTGTGACAAAAAAGATTTTTCGAAGAAGATAGATGGTAATATCTATCACCTCAAAAAGTAAGATTTTTTAAAGGGATATAAAGAGAATTTGAAAAGTAAGAATGAAGAAAAATAAAACTGGGGATAGCAACCGAGTTGCATAGTATTTTGAGCGTGTACCAATTTTCTTGAAATGGCGTAAAAATTATTTTTCGTACCACTAGAGCGGGAATTCAGCTGTTTTTATTCTCTCGGCTGGCGCCCTCGGAAATAAAACACGCTCTATGGAACAGAATACAGTCAAAACTATCTCTCCTTTGGTACAAAAAACAGCGTATTCACCTCGTGCGCATGCTCCGCATGCACCCTTGGTGCATAATATACTATTAATTTTTTAATCAGTTTTTTTGACCATTGCGGTGACAGCCAATTATAATATTTAAATTCTTTATAAACAAATAAACAAATATATCAGTTTATTTTTAAATTTAATTTTTTAATTCAGTTTTCATTACGCATATGATTCAAAATTGACAGTTCTATGGATGCTGAATATCTCAATCGGGACCTTGGGGGGGGGGGAGCGGTGGGTAGAGTAACGATTTTTCTGGTCACAAATCGTAACGCTCGGGGAAGGGGGGGGGGTTCCGATATTTTGAGTGGTAGGAGGGTAAATTTATTCATAAGACATTATCATGTCAAACAAGAAAGTTTATGAAAAAATATGTATGTAAAACCGATTAAACAAAAACTTGTGGTACAGTTTTTCCAATCCTTTTTCCTAATTCGTTTTTTCTATGATATCATATATTTTTTGTGATATCATATTTTGACAAGCAAACAAAATCTCATAAAAGTGTCAAAATTTCAATTCAACCAAAACCTCCAAGAAGTGTAAAAATTCTGTAGTTCAAATTCAAAATAAGTGTGGATCAAATTGAAACAAAGCTAAGTCATGTGTTACACATGAGCGGATTTTATATAGCAAACGTTCGACAAATAACAAAAGAGTGTATTGGAACTGCAAAATTTGAAAGTCATGGCAGTAACACGGGAGCAATTATTCTTTTCACCTTTTCTCAACCTTATGAAAGGTGGAGAGAACTTCTTTGACGTCCACAACCACGCACCATATACGATGTCGTTGACGCCTTGAAGGTGAAATATCGAATATACAGGAAAGCAGTGGAATACCCTGAAGCATGGCCGATTCAATTGATGTGCAAAGAATTAGAAGGAGTGCCGTCTGCTGTTCTGGCTTATCTACCAGAAAGGTCAAATATCGCCAAATCAATTTCGCGAGGAAGACAAAAAAACATGCAAAGGAACCCTGTCACTATTGAAGATTTTAAAGAGGTGCCAGAATTATACACAAAAACAAATACGGATAAAAAATTTCTTTTTTATGACTTGCGTGAGAATAAAGAAGAAAATAAAGGGATGGGCCCATTACTGATTTTTTTGACAATGGAAAACTTGCGACTTGTGATAAGAAGTCCAAACTGGTATTTGGATGGAACATTCAAGGTCATTTTCATTAAATTCATTTAATTTTTCTTTTTTTTTCTCCTTAATCATTTTCACTTTTGAAATTTTTTGTTAAGGTCGTACCGCAAATTTTCCTTTAGTTGTTTACTATCGTGGTTTCGTTTACACAAATTCGAAACAAAACATACCACATCATTGCGATCCTTCTCGTCTACGCGTTACTAAAAAACAAGAAGCAGGTCGCGTACAAAAAAGTTCTCGAAATCATCAAGAACTCGTGTGACAATTTCGGAATGCCACGGAGAATACCAGTAATTGTGATGACGGATTTTGAACTGTCAATTTTAAATATCCAGCAGGAGGGGCTGCAACTTGCCTACAGCGAACCTAACGATCGAAGCATCAAAGAAGTAGCCCAAATGATGTGCGCTATAGTGTCTTGAAATGACTAAGTACAAAATACAAACTTCCCTAGAAAACGTATGTGAAAGGACAGACTGCACGGGGAAGATGTCAAGCCCTCGACGCTCGGTTCCCAACAGAACATGTATGATGTTACTCTAAAAAATCTTACGAGAACCAATAACTTCTCAGAAGATAATACCTTCAACCTAATCCTGTACTTTTTCCTTCATCCTATACCTTTTCCTACATATTAATTCTTGCAAAAGTTAGCATAATCACTCCTGACTTGTGGTGAAAAAGTACCATCCAGGCTTATATACACTGCTAAAGGAGCTCAAGAAAACGCAAGTCGACACCGAAAGAATGATCCGCAACCTGATTTTAGGCAAAAAACTACTCCGGATATGAGCAAGGCACGTGAACAACATGAGAAGTGAATCGCGAACGTTCTCGAGTACGGAGATCTCCGGGAGGAGGTGCTGGAGTACTTGAAGGATGTCGGAAAATATATAAGTTTCTATCTCTATAAAATTTGGAAGTACAATAAATTGAAGTTGGAAAAACATTAGAAAAGTAATAGAAATTAGAAAATAATTATAATGAAAAATGGATTAGAAAAATCAAAGTAGGAAAAGAGAGTTAGGAAAACTGACCCCATACCGTCAATTAAAAAAAGTTTTTAAAAACGAAAAAAAAAGTTTAGAAAAGGATAAAAAGGAAATTTAAAAAAGAACAAGACGAAGATAAGAAAATGATTTTTTTAAAGGATAGATAGGCAATTTAAAAAAAGATTTAAGAAAAAAAAACAAAAAAAAGGGTTTAAAATAAAAAGATTTATTTTCAAAAAAATTTAAAAAAAACGGAAATTCGAATAAAAAGAGAATTTCTTCTTATTTAACAAAAAAAACTAATATATAACATTAATAACCAATAATAATTATTACCAATAATGATAATAACTACAGAAAAGACAACACAAACAATCAAAACAATTTCCGACCTAATAATCTAAATTACTATCAAAACAATTCCAGATCAAATCGACCACATTATAACCAACAAAATTTTGAAACCTTCAGACCTATGAATAATCCTAATAACCCAAATCAACGAAGATCACAAAATCAAGACCCCCCTCAACAATCAATGCTTTATCCGCCTTACATGCAAGCGGCGCGCGACCAAGGCCAAATTAACCAAACTAGCAGCATTCCAAAAAACGTGAATGCGGCTCGGACAACGGCCGGACCGAAACTTCGCCCAGTCCCCCAAATCTAAGCGCAAACATTAAGTTGGGTCACAGAGGAATTTCAAAGGCCCCAATTGTAAATATCCCCTGTCGACAACTTGCAAAAGATTCTCGCACATGTCTCATCGACAGTGGTGCAGAAGTAAATATTGTAAAGCAAAGCAAATTACTCCAGATACTCCTCGCAGATGTTAATATTAAATACGATTTGACTGGCATGAATAAAATATCAGTCAATACACGTGGTCAAATCTTTCTGCAAATTGGAAACAAAATTGTTCAATTTGAAATCATATACGATGATGAATTCATCCTAAAAAAAGACGCAATTTTGGGTTCGAAATTTTTTGAAGTTGAAGAAATCAACAATTCATATAGTAAAAAATCACTTATTATCGACAAATTAAAAATTTCGTTTATCCAACTTGAATGTAAAATTATCCCAGCACATTGTAATCGTCTGATTTACGTAAAAGTTCAAAATTATAAATAAGTTCCCGTGGGTTACTTGGCACGTGTTCCCTCGGCCCACCACATGTATATCGGAGAATGAATTGTCAACGCGGAAAACGGAATGGGTTAAGTGTACGCCTTAAACACATCAGCAAAACCAGTAACCATTGCAACATCCGTCATCAACCTGGAACTGGTAAACCTCACAAAAGAAAACGAAAAAACCAGTATCGATCCAGATAATCCTCGCGTACAAGTAATCTTAACAACCGACTAAAACGAACGTGCCAAAAAAATTTTGAAACAAATCGATCTTGAACATTTAAACGAATACGAGCATGACAAAATTGTAAAATAATTACACATCACACATTGACATATTCTACCTCAAAACTAAACAATTATCAGCGAAAAACGCTATAGAACATACAATAGACTTGAAAGACCCAACTCCAGTGCGTGCAAAATTATAACGATTCCTCCCATCTCATCGCAAAGAAATACAACAACAGACCGACGAACTACTAAAACAAGAAATCGTTCGTCCTTCAAAAGTCCTTATTTATCCCCAGTTTAAATTGCACCCAGAAAACTAGGACCAAATGGAGCACCACGCTGTCGAATGGTTATTGACTACCGTGCCCTTAATGAAAAAACAGTTAGAAATTTATATCCACTGTCAAACATGACAGAACTTATTGACGTAATACAAAAAGCTCAGTATTTTACAACAATTGATCTCGCTGCAAGTTTTCACAAATTCCTAATGGCCGAAAAAGACCAACACAAATCAGCTTTCTCAATTCCTGGCGCACACTTAGAATTCAATCGTCTACCACTCGGACTTATAAGCGCGCCTGCAACATTTGAACGACTTATGCTAGACTAATCGGCATAGACTTAATGGTCTATATGGACGACGTGATAATTTTTTCAAGAACAGTTGACGAACACTCTGAGAAATTTCGATTCCTAGTCAAACACCTACGAATGGCAAACTTGAAAATTCAACCAGAAAAATGATCATTACTCAAACGTGAAGTCAATTATTAAAGTCATGTAATATCTAAACATGACGTAGCAAAATATCCAGCAAAATATGACCCAGCCAAAATCAAAGCAATCAAAAAATACCCTGTACTAACAATGAAAAAGAACAAACAATTCCTAGGACTAGCCGGTTACTATCGGAAATTCACATACTCAACCATTAACCGTTCCATTTATCTTGACAGCAAAACAATAACAAGCGTTTGACACAATTTGTCACTGTTTAATGAGCCCACCAATTTTGCAATACCCTGATTATACAAAACCTTTTAATCTGACAACAGACACGTCCGACTATACCATCGGCGCAGTTCTTAGTCAAACAACATAAGACCAAGATTTACCATTTGCATACGCCTCACGCTCACTAAACAAAGCGGAAATAAACTATTCAACAACAGAAAAAGAATTACTAGCAATAATGTATGCTACAAAACATTTCAGTCCTATCTTTTCGGTTAACATTTTACAATTTTCACAGACCATCAACCACTACAGTGGCTGACAAAATTAAAAGATCTTACTTCGAGACTAGCCCGCTGGAAAATTAAATCAGGAGATTACGATTTTACTATAAAATATAAATTTGAACAAACAAATCATGAAGCAGACGCACTGTCACGCAACTCAACTGAAATGAAACTCATTCAGCCTAGACTACAAATGGCTAAGCGTAGAAGACAAAAATTCAAGAAAACAAATACAGAATTACCAAATTGACCCCTTGGACATCAACAATGTATGTAAATGCCTGATTAAACTGAAAGAAATTTTGAAGTTGGAAAATATTCTCTACAACCAAGTAGGACTCGACGAAAAATTATCGAAATAGCATGAATAGGCTAAGCTTCTACAGGAAATTCGTTTAATTTTCCTAGAAATGCCTTCAATATCTTACGTGCACAGTCAATTTCAAGAAGAATTTTCAAAACGTCAACACGACACAGAAACAACAAGCAGCGATCAACCCTCTCGTAAAAAACTACATTTTGAAACAAGGGAAAGTTCAGAATCGGAACTGAATTCTCCTTCCCAAAATCCTAAAATCGCAAACGACCCAAAACCACATTTCTCAGCAGGTCTATATCCGGAAGTTATAATAATAAACAGCCAAAGTGCAATCACCCTATCAGAACAAGACCCAGAATTAGGAAACGTTATAACCACAACGCACGGTGAAGAACGATACATAGAAATAGTTTCAAAACGAAAATTTTATTAAATTCTTCATCGCGATTCCCTTCTCGATTCTTTGAAAACTTTGAAAGCATTACCTGCAAAGTACGAAATTTAAGATTTACTACTTGCCTACGACGATCCACTATTTTCAAACCCACAATTGAAGATAATAAAAATTTGCGAAGATAAAATAATAGTTCCTTCACCTAAAATGATGGCACCTCCAGCATGGCAAGTTGACACAGAGGCGTAAAAGCCACTTATGACAAAATAAAAAACCACTTTTGGTGAAACGAAAAAAGAGATATCGAAGACTTTCTAAAAAGATGCGATTCCTACCAAAATTATAAAGCATTTTTGACAGATAATGGAATTTGTTTTGTTTCCGAATCAAACAAACAGTTCGCCGATATTTTAAAATTAAACATTTCCTGAGTTAAACGGAGCACTCGAACGCTCACATTATGAACTTTACACCTTATGAACTCTTTTTTGGCAAAAAGACGCGACTTCCATCAGAATTTTCAATTGACCGATTAGAAACATACAAAGATTACATGCTTAACCTAATAAACCGCCTACAAGAATACAAAACACTCGCTAGTACAAATCTTCAAAACGCAAAAAAGAAAACGAAATTTTATTACGACAGAAAAGTACGCGACACAGATTTCAAAATTGGAGATTATTTTGTCATGTCCGCGACTAATATTTTAATTATGAATAATAATTAATTAATTTTTATCAATCTAAAGTGTGCCCGCGTACACTTGACATGTACTCGTGTCAACGTCCTTACATTGAGCAATATCCTAAATACCGAATAAGTCACCGGCCCACCGATGGGCCCGGTCATTAAATTTAATTAATCCGCGTTCATCGCTCTATGTCGCAATCGCTCGCGGACTTACCCGCGGCTCGCGAGGAGTAATGAACAACAAAGTGCAACTATGCATTTTCGGGTTCCATGAACCGTGCCACCACCACGAATTAGCTGACACCGCGTAGCAACCAATTAATATATAAACACCTGTAACATTCATAATCAATGCTCAGTCTTAAAGTAGCATCTGACTGTTCTCAAATTGTTTAACGGAGCTACATGTCCGAATAACAGACTCGATCATCCCCAAATTGATTGACGAGCATTTATGAAAATAAGAGAAAAGAAAATATAAGAAAAAAGAACCAACTCCTAGACCTAACCCGGAAAACCCTACTATTAAACCCACCCCTATAGCCCCTGCTATAGAAACAGTAACTGTAACATCGGAAGTAGCAACTCTTCCAATTACTGAACAATCTACAGTTAACTCCCCAAATATAGAACCTAGAACCGATCCACAATACGCAACAGTAAATAATACTAATCCAGAATTACCACCGCGTACAAATCGTCAAAACTGAGCGACAAATTTTCGGATGTAGAGGCACACACACATAATCACATACATAACCACATATATAATCGCATATAATATATAATCAATCTTTTTTATACGGCTAACCTTTAGAAACTAAAACTGTAAAATTTAAGACTATACCAAAGTCAGGTCACTCTGGTACTATCATGAATAATCGCATATAATCGCATATACTCATTTTATTAATATTATACTAACGTCATAATCTTATGATATACCAGAAAGGCCTTACTGCCTTCGCATAGAAGTTAAGCTTGAAATAAAGAACCGCTACTGCTGTTGTTCAATGTTTTCAGGTGCCAAAAATTATCTTAAGGTTGACATATCAAATGACCTCAATTAGCACGTATTGTACCGTACCCATCATTTGCACTTCAACAAAAAGACGCCACGCTTTATATCAGATGATCTACCTGGACGCCATTTTTCACCTCAATAAGACAGGACTTGTCAAACTCCTCGCACAGTCACAAGGAGGGGCGACTGTTATGGCCAGCATAACCCTTATTTTATTTTATATAAATAATAACAAATCAATTAATGAAGATTTATTTCACAGCTATTTGAGGTGGGATACTTTTGTCACACGAGGTACCTGAAGCCTCGCCATTAAATACGGTGACACTGCTTTCAGCGGGCAGTTCACAATTAAGATCGGTTTAGTTCAAACCTAGACCGATTCTTGTCTACGTCGGTGACAAAACCTTATTATAAATGGTACGTGATTTCAATAAACTAAGTTTAACCAAATATAAAGTATTTTCTCATTACAATAAATATACCCTTGGGAGGCATGACACAGTTGAACATTCCAATGAATTTCGAGATCTACCCAAACGTCTACGAATGGAAAATTTAAAAATCCAACCAGCAAAGTATTCATTCCTCAAACGAGAGGTCAATTATTTAGAGCATATAATATTACAATACTGCGTAGCACTTGATCTTGTAAAAGTTTAGTTTTACCGTAGTTTTAGACCATATTATTGATTGGTAGGTGGAGTAACACCTCCTGAATCTAATAATGAATTAGCAGTTATCAAAATCTCTATACCTTTAAAAAATACAATTACCCTATCCGATAAATATTTCGCTTACCTGAAACCACCAGATTCTTCCCCTATACCTACACCAACAGATTTTCTGTGCGACAAACCTGATACATCTAATCATAAACTACCATCACAAAACCCAGAATTAGGAAAAGTTATTACTACAACCCACGGTAAAGAACGATACTTAAAAATAGTTTCAAAACTAAAATTTGGTGAAATTCTTCATCATGACTCTCTTTTCGAATCATTGAAAACTTCAAAACTATTACTTGTAAAAAACAGAAAACAAAAATCTTATATTACTAATAAGTAATGATAGAAAAGTACAACAAATTATTAAAAAAAACGACCCCTCTTTTTAATAGTTACCTTTCAATTTAACAATTATTCGAAGCATCAAAAAAACTTTAATAACCTACCAAATACTACTTTTAATTAACAATTCATCAACTGTATTCTCAACTCCGCCTAAAATTGAACGGCAACCTGCAAACAAATAAAAACGGAAAAATAACAAATCAGAGAAAACAACGAATCAATAACTCATAATAACTCCATAAATGAATAAATTATGAATGAATTTATTATGACATTTGCGAAAATAAATAAATGAACGAAACAAGTATATAATCTATTCAAATCTTAATTTTTTTACAGTGTTACGTAATGCCTATCATTACATTAAAAAATTCATAAAAATAAAATGTTCAACTCAATTAATATACAATAATTCAACAAAAGACATCTGGAATATATTATCATAGGTTGTACGAATAACAACCAAACCTT
>JAQQRF010001221.1:0-19517 GCA_030523145.1 Trissolcus brochymenae
TTTTTTTTTTTTTTTTATTTTTTTTTTTTTTTTTTTTTTTTTTTTTTTTTTTTTTTTTTTTTTTTTTTTTTTTTTTTTTTTTTTTTTTTTTTTGGTTTCAACTAAGTTTTGTTGCGACTTCGTTCATCAGAATTTGATGGACTCGACGTGCGAGTTAAAAAATTTAATTTTCAAAAGGCGAAAATATGTAATTGCTTTCTTTGTTCTACATTTGCGCTTATTGAGTTTATGTGACAACGATATTTCGATACTGCTTATCGTGACAGACATTTTGTTTAGCTCATTTGATTATGAAACATGAGTTGAATGATGGTGATTTGTCCTATTTTGTATTAATTTGTCTTTCTAATTTGATATAATTTTTGTTTCATACAAGTTGAAAACATTTTAGATTGGGCCGAGGTTAAAAAATGATTTAAAATAACTGTCAAACTTTGAACTATTATTTCGGCAATTGATTAAGCTCAAAAGAATTTGCACTGTGTCTGTATTAAACGAAAAGTACGAAAATGTCATTTTTGTGAGTGTGCCGGCGTCGTTAATGTTGCAATTTGTAAGTAAACGCTCATCGAAATTCTGCGGGTCCAGTCGTTCTGGTTCGCTTGCACACAGGTGTGTCCGTCTGTCATTGCATTCCCACCACGCACGCTGCTCGACGTGATTTTCCAACGCGTTTGATTCCAAGACCCAGGAACATGTAATTGCCGATATAACAGTCACCTCATTCGCCAAGAACTGAAGCCATTTTTTAAAAATCATACCGGTTTAATCGAACACATTTGACAATCTTAACGAAACATTCCTATAATAAGCATAAAAAATTGTACGTCAAATGTTTTGAACGGAACGTTAGAGAAAAAGAAAAAAAATGACTAATTGAATCGTTAAGTTTATATGCGACTGAAAGCTTTCCTAAGCTTCAATTTGGACGAAAAGTTAAAATTAATTTATCCGGTGATCATTGATTGTAATGAAAGAATGAAGCGGAACAGGTGAAACGGAATAGTTTATATACGCCTGAGTCAAAATACGGCTTTTGAAGCATTATTCATGCCGATCCTGGAGTGGCGACTCAACTTTTTGACTCGTTGGTACTATTGTGCCAAGAAAAATGACTTTGAGCGTATCAAATGATGACTAATCGCGTAAAAACATTGACAAACTATGCAGTTTTGAGAACCCGTTCGAAAACCAATCATTTTAACTGATCGTTTTGTTTGTTATCTAAAAAACTTGTATGAAAAAAAAAAAAATAATAATAATAATAATAATAATAATAATAAAATAAATTGAAATGAATACTGAAATATTTGTAATTTGAAAAGGCGGTTGATTTTCAACTTGACGTAACAAAATCGATTGAACTGTTGATTTTTCGCAGCCGAAAGAAACGTGTCAGCTAATACCGCGCTTAATTAAACAACGATAATGCAGAACGCGGCTGGTACATGCGCGCATATTAGTCTGCTCGCGACGCCGCTTTGTTCGATAACGGCAGAGGCGGTTTGTACACGTCGACGTCTGTCGATCTCATAATATTCGCAGGCAAACTTCGCCGCGTCTCTGCAGCCAGCGACAACGAAAAAAACATCACGATTTTCCGTGAGCAATATCAGACGCGCGAACAAAGTGTAAAATGATGACGAAAAATCGTTTACGCACGTTTTAACAAGCTCTCGTGTGGCCGTTGCTTTGATGCAAACAATAAAAAAAACGTCCCCGCGTCATTATTTAAACAAATGGCCGTAAATAATGACAGCAATTATTTATCGACGGGAAATCTCGATAAACCGAGCGCTCAACAGTTATGGACTGTAGTGTTTACCAAAAATCGATTTTCGTTCGAAAACAGATCGCGAGAGAATTTAACGCTCGCTCAATCGATGTGGAATTTCGTTATTGCGTTACACTGATTTTCATTCGGCACAAACTTCAGCGTGAACGATTTCCTTTTTCCGGCTCATTTGCAACTATACGTTTGTGCACGATTATTCATGTAAATAAAAAAATATAACAATAAAATTCGTCCTCTTATTATTTTTCAAAAAAGAAAATAAAAAAAAAGAAAAAGATTGTAACATATCTATACTAAAATGATCCAAACAAAAAATACAACGGTGAAAACTAATATTTTGATGGAAATTCTTTTTTCCCTCTGGTTGAAAATTTTCGTTGGAGGAGAATAATTAAAAAGAGTAAAGGCATCTAAAAAAGGACGATGGAAAAAGCCGACGAAATGCACGTCTGGCAGCATCATCATCATGGTTTTGTCACTCGCGGTTCCGCGAGTACCGTCGCTCCCCCAGCACTCGTTGGACGGGCGTTTAAAACAAAAATCTTGCGAGTGATTTTTCTTCGCGTATCATTTCACGACGGAGCGGAGCCTGTGCAAGCCGGAAAGAGTGAAAGAGAGAGAAAGTCAGCAACATAAAACGGGGAGAAACAAAGATTGTCCACTTGGCAGTCGTCGGACTGCACTCGGGACGCGCGGTACTTAGCGGACGAGAAAAAGAGGACGTCGGCGCCATGGGGGAAAGCCTCGGATTGCGTTTGAGTGTCGCGCATTTAGATAATGCGTGCGCGTTCCTCTCTTTAGACGTTAGCATAAAAGCTCGCACACGCCCAGCGCGCATCCTTTTATCCTCTTGTGACTCTCGATAGCCGGGCGCGAAATTCGCCGATTTCATGCCGCGCACTACAATGTCTTGTTACGCCCTTCACACGAGCCCACCATTAACGCTTCGACTAATTGCTGCCGAATCGATGCAACTCGAAAAAGTAAATAACAAAAAATACGGCAAACTCAAATTTTCCACTCAAACTCGTTTCAAAGTTTCAAATCTGTTAGATTATTCAAGATCAATTTAATGTGAACAATTTTGATAGCTCTGACAACTGTCACTTGTTTGTTTCAATTCTATAGTAGAATTAAACATTTACTGATTTGTTTGTTAAATAAAAGGCAAGTGCCCAACTCATGTTTACCCAGTTTGATAATGAAAACAATACGAAGTGGATCGTCGTAATGATATAATTGTACCATTTTTTCATCACGCGCATACATGATTCTCTATGATTTGAATGTACATCGAGAGAACGATTCCAGGAACAACAAATTAAAACGCTCATAATTGGCTAATACTCATATAATTACAACTAACAAAGCATATACGTACTCGCCAACACAAGTCCGCGCGTAATCCCTTCAATTCACTACCAGCGAGCTGTAACGAATTTGCCTACATGTTATCGTTAATCATAACATCATTAAAAACGTAATAGCAGAGTGAAAACAATTCATCGGAACGTTGGATTGCAAAATTTGACACAGTCAATTTTAAATGATGAAGATATTTCGTGCACCGTCGAATGTACACTCTCATCATCCAAGTAGATGTAAAAAAAAAAAATTTACATTTCTTAAACCCTCGAACAAAATGAAGCCAGTGCATGTAACCGCGCGATAAACGATTTCTCGATAGCAAATGCGATTGCTATATCAAAGGCGAGGGGTTCAAAGAAAAGGAGAGAGGCGAAACGCGTAATATTTTGACGGCGGCGTAAAATGGCGCCACGCCAGGCGCGCGTTTTGTTTGGTTCACGAAAATTTTGAGTGGTGCATTTTCTCAGCACTTAGGCGTGTTAACGCGTTACAAAAGGCTTGTTAGAATGCTATTACGACGTATTGCGAGCACGACTTCTCGTCCTCGCTGTAGAGAGCTCCCTCCAACCAAGTGTCGAGAGATCTTCGCCTTCGAAGTTGGTCGCCTCTTGTTATGTGCGCGACCTTGCCAAGAATGCGACGATTCACAACGGCTAATTATCCCAAACACAAACCTTTAATTAAACCTTATAATTTTTATCTTCATTTTTCGTTTTAGAGTATAATTTTCACATTTTGTCACAAAAATGTTACGTCAATTTCTCCGCCGATACATTTTAATGCCCAATTGAGAAAACAAATATCGCCCGGTTTTGATATTTTATCGGCGCTTTAAAAGGATTCCGCTTTTTTTTCAGAAGCTTCTTTTTCAACCGGATTACGAGACAGGGGGGAAAAAGTGGTGTCGTTTTCAATCAGATAAACATCACGATGGCCTCGGTGTGAATTTATGAATTGGCGTGAAAAATTGCTTGAGTAATAAATCGCACTATTGAAGAAAAAAAACTTCATCTTTCTTTTGTTTTCGGCAAGGAATTTTCGGCCACGGCAAATTGAAAACAATTATAAAGCCAATTATCCAGACACTTTCTATACATCATTGATGATACAAAAGCCTTTTCTCGTTTCACTTTTAAAAACTGATTATCAGCGTATAAACAAAAAAAAAAAAACATTATTAAAGCTAATATCACGGATTAAAAATCCATTTACCCGAGGACGATCATTTCGTTCATCCTCAAAAATGATAATGTCTAAATTAAAAACATAAATTACCATTGGAACCTCACCGAGAGGGTTTAATCAGGTGGTTTTTATATGTTTATCTGATCATGCGCTTATCGTGCTATTTTATCTATAAAATGTATCCGGATCACGTACACACAATGTGCCCCTAAATTTCGTTTTCGCGATGCCATATCGCGATAAAGATGCTATTTTAGTTTGATGCCGATCGAGAAAGCAAACTCGGAATTTGTGAGTCCAACTAATTCGATCAATTTGAAAAACAAAAACAAAAAAAAAACAAATTGCACTATCAAAAATGCATCAACAATTCGATGCATGAATTTCTAACAGAATGAATATTCTGTTAAATTAAATTTATAATTCGTTTTGTTTTTTGTACCGCTAAAGCCCCTGTTAACATTTCCGCTATTCCTGGGCAAAAAAGTTGAACAAGTACAGCAGAACGCGTACAAGTCGATCGCACGCTGTAATCAAGATGCAATTACAACAAATAAACACGGAGCCATGAGCTGGGACGCGACTTAATAAGTCATATCGCACGTAACATCTTTTCCCATAGTTAACCCCGGAGGCGTGCAATTGACGTTAAAATTTGCCATCCGGCATTCCGCGCGCGAGCAAGTCTGTCGAAAGTGAGAATGACGTCACGTTCGAGACACAAGAACGAAGGAGAGAAGAAAAGGATAGCACAGACGATCATGGCGCAGACTGGTCGTAATTCGCGATCGCGGTGTAATAGTACAACCAAGCCTTCGGCATTGCTGGGCGAGGCGAGGCGAACTGTGACGAACAAGAACAATCACAAGAAAGCAAACTTTCGATATGCGACAGGATGCGAAATAATTCACCCAATTATGCAGTCTTTATCATTTCTTTTCTTCATTCAAATCAAATTAAGTTGCACCCTTTTTTTGTTTTCATTTTATTTGTTTAATCAGTTATATTTTGACAAAAATGATTGCTGGACGTATAATGTTTGAGTATCATTTGTTCGTAACAAATTGGATTTGATCTATTTTGGCGTGTATTGTGTACGAATCGAATTTCCTCGGCTATCACTTTACCATTGCTCTCTTTCCTTGTATATAATCCATTGTTTCATAGCAGAGCTAGCACAGCGAAGTGGCAAAGCTGAGTTTTGGGCCCTCTGTTCGACTCTCATTTCGTGGAAACTATCCGATCTGTTTTCACGTGCAGTTATAGCAAACGTTTCCTGGTCCAATCGAATTCGTAGCGCTACCTGTAGAAGCACGTATCGTTTGTCTCTCACACACATACACATACTAGGGCATTCACAAATCCTAAACAATCGTTTCAGCAAAGCGCAACTCAATAGAGTGAGTATTTTGAAAAGAAAATTTATCGTTGAAAGAAAAATTGTCATAAAAAAAAGTTTTGTTTGAAACTGATAAAGTACGCCGTAACGATTTATTTGTCTTAGCGCTAATTCAGAAAGAAGTAAAAAGAACAAATGATCTGCTTTTTTGCAGATCCCAACGGACCAATATAATTTCACCGATGAATGAAAACGACCACGAAAACGTGCGCTTGTTTGTACGTATGTTTGCCGCTAAAAAGACAAACAAAATGTACGCCCTGAAGAAATTGTGTTGTGTCTTTCCATAGCAGAACATTTACATCCGGGCGAAACAATTTGGACGCATCATCTGAGCGAGAACTATTATTTGACGTTGCGAGAGAAGCAAAAGAAAGCGAGGAAAGGGTCCCGTTATCGCAGGGTCAAGCCCAGCGCTCCTCCACCTCCCGTTAGTTTGTGTTGGTCTTGTTTTTGGTGGTCGTTGTGCTGATCCTCCGCGTGGCCCTTTTTTTTATTCGCGCTCTCGCGCTGGCCTCTTCGCCTTTCGTCTCATTCGAAAACGAAGGCCGAGGGCCTCGGGGCAGGTAGAATATAACATTAACCGAGAGCGCGTCTCGCACCAGGCCGTTTCGCTCCTTCGGACCGGCTGGTCCGCTTCGACCGAGAAGTTATTTATTACGGGTTTGGCGTTTATATTGGATTTACACAACTTAAATACCGAGTCCGACGCAGCATCGACATAAATATTGTATTTTCATTGGACGGATCGCGTTAACCCGATACCCCGGCCGTTTTCCCCGAACCCGGCTTCTCTGAGAGGTTAACCACCTATGAACGACGAACGAGATGCTTCATCCGGCTCATTTTCGTGTTCTGCTGTTTGTTTACGCGGTACCCCCCAAAACCCCTCCCGACTGCGTTCGACTCGTTATACGTTCGATCAGGCGATAACATGTGTTACATCGTATTTCCGGCAGCCCGCGACATACGATGCAGTTTGCTGCGCTCCTTCATCATCCCGATGCACCTGTACAAAAACTGCGTTCCTAATTTTCTCGTGAATTATAATATCACACCGCGTTATACCAGACATTCGCCGGACAGAGTTTTCGTCAAGGATAAATATAACAGCGTGTTTCCGTGCGATATAAAAGAGTCTAATTACGCCTTGACCAAAATAACGAAAATGAGCGTGCCGAGAGATGTAAAGTGCGGCAACATTGTACGCAACCGGCAAGAGAAACTAAGGGAATTGGCCAGAAGAGCGAACCAACAGATGAGAGAGAGAGAGAGAGAGGCAAAGATGCGGCGAAAGGAACGACGAGGACGGATGTTGTAGTGGGTGTCGCCGCCGTCGACACTGCCGTTTCTCGTTACCGACGAACTTGCCAACCTCTCAACTGCGATGCCTGATTTGCAAATGAAACAAAAAATTACAATTTTTCCATCTTACAGTATCAAATTTTATTTTATGACAATTATACAATTCTATTCTGTTCATTTTTTTTATTGCAACTTGGAATTTTTTTTTCAATTCAAAGCGCTCAAATTTGATTTAGAAAAAGGAAAAGACAAATTGAAATTGAGCCGAAATTTTTCATCGGATTGGAATTTCGTGTAAATCAGCTATTGATTTCAGAGGACGAACTTGGAAAGTGCGCCTCTCTTTCGCCAGCCGACTGGGTAAAAAACGTTTACTATATAGACCCGCGTGTAAAAGTGATTCAATAAAAAACAAAAAAAAAAAAAAACACACACACACACACACAATTGAATCGACAGAAGATTCAGCCCATTAAAAAGGAACGCAATTACTCGAAACAAGTGGGAAATTCAGTTGTTCCAATAAAATACTTTTTGTTTTTGTTCTGAGGTCAGGGCCACGAAGCTGCTCTGTAAAATCTCGTGTACATGAAGTAGTCGACGTGGGTAAACACTCTTGCCGTGATGAACGATGTCGGTGCAGATCGCAGCCGGAAGGTGTTAATTAATTGAATGGAGTCTACGATCTATCATTAAACCAGAGCAAAAAGGCGGATTATCTTGTTCCAAAAGTTGATCTTTTATTATGAGGAATTATGGGTCGACCATCTCGACTAAGATCGATCACTTATCAAATTCGTTCAATAAATCCAGAGCAATCAATTTTATAGTTATCGTGCAACAAGTTTCATTTTATAATCAACGAATTATACAATTTATAAGATTCACAGTTAGCCGATGAAGGTGGTTCTAGTGATGATTGAAAAATTTATTTGATTGCTACAAGACGTGATAACGACAAGGAAGTTAACGATAAATATTGACGCCGGGGTTTTGATTCAATTTTCGAAATAGAAGTTTCGCGAATCGAGGCGTGCAAAATTCTCCGAACCAGTAGACTTCAATTTCATGTTAACCAATGAAACCGGCCGGGTCGGTGGTTCATTTTAATATACGTGTAGGGGGAACGCAGAAATTCGAGCACGGCCCTGTGTCTTGCCCTCCTGCGGCCTCTGTCTCGCTCTTTCTCGTCCAAGAGAGAACTCCCTACCGGACGTGCTAAATAGCGGTGCTCAACTCGCACTTTGCAATTTTTCAAAGTCTAAAAATACATTTCATACTCAATTTGCATTTATTATTATCATTTGAACAGAAATAAGCAGAAACAAACTGTTGCAAATATAAATGAATAGGACGTTCAAAAAAAAGATGATCAAATGAATGGTTACATTAATCTCTACTTTCGCATTCCTTTTGTAATGATACCTAAGAAATCGTGATATGTTGGATCTCGTCAAACTGTGAGTTAATCGAGTTTATTCCTCCACAACGAGCAAAGCTATGCGACAGTGTTCAGACTTGGTCGATAATTGTCTCGCGGAAATTAACTCCCGCTATAATTTATCCGACTCCCGTCATTAAATAAACTTTAAATTAAACAAACTTTGGAATAATACAAATGGGAACAGAAAAAAAAAAAAAAAAACTTGAAAAATCTGTTGAAATTTGGAACCAATTGGCAAATAACACAAGTCATAAACAGTTGACAAAAGTTGACTGGCGCGCAGCTGACGATCAAAACAATGAAAAAATTTGACTCTTGACATCGAGAGAGAGAGAGAGAGAGAGAGAGAGAGAGAGAGAGAGTGCACGATTCAAATGGCGCTCTCTCGGGGCATTCAAAATCGTCGAAACGTACATTTGAAATAAAATAAATCACACACAAAAGCGGCGGAGGTGCGACAGAAATTTTTCTCACGCACGAGTTGTGCAAGCGAAAATTGTCGGATTGTAAATTCAATACAACACTTGGCGGGCTCGTTAATCCCGGCCATAAAACAGTATACTCGTCGGTGCAAAAAAAAAAAAATAAAAATAAAAAAATAAATAAATAAAATAAAATAATGTTTACGCCAAGTCCGACAAAACGATGAAGTGGCCGCATGCGATTATCCCCGGGCTCTCTCGCGCGCCTCTTTGGTTATTTAATTCGGCGGTACTTAATCAGTGCGTCTTATCGCACTTTTTTTGCAACTCGTGTTCTATCTCCCTCTTTTCCAAAGCCCACGTAAATAGCGGAGCGCGCGCCATACGTATCTCCCATCAAAGGCACCGCCTCGCGACGGTTTTATATACTTCATTTATGAACAATATACACGACTGCCTTCCTATCTACTTACATTCTAGCACCTCTTTTGTCAAACACCGAGTCGCGAGCTAATTTTAAAATTGTTATACATTTTTATATCATTCGCAACATCACTTTTTAATTTGATGTTTTTTGTCCGAAACACATTTAACACAATCATGTGTTAATCACTTAAATAAAAATTTCGATTTTAATTGCAAGTTTGAATTAAAATAAATTATTCAATATTTATACAAATAACATAGAAACAGACAACTTTTAATTAATTATGCTGAATTAAAAATTAAACGGATCGTCCTTTTTATGTTTTTCAATCTAATGATGATTAATAGATGTTTCAAACATCTGATTTTGTATTGTTCTAAAGAACAAAACAGCGCTGATTATTGTGCGATGTTGTTGATAAGAAATGCGTGTTCATTCCTCTTGGCGATGATGGAGTAATTATTTTCTCATCTCGGAGACTTTTTTTTCAGTCAATACCATTATAATTAATTGCTATATGAGTCGACATAGAATCTCGTGTAACACGCCACGGCTGCCAGTGCGACGCTTAGTATAGCGCACTCAATTTTATAGTTAATTTCCTAGTTTTAACAGGATTCGCATTCCTGCGTTTGGTAATTTTATTGTCGTTAGTAAACTTGTCAACTTTGGTGCAAGTTGAGCAGCATCGGTTGCACGCCGACGCGACACAACATTCCCCAAAACTTTGGCCAAAAAAATAAGTTCGAAAGTCCAGGTTGTGCGGAATTTTGTACAAATTTTGAGCAGACACCTCTTATTCTTTTGCTGTAAAAAGTTGATCTTACTGGAGATAAACGAAATTATTAAAAAAACAAAAACAAGTGGTCAAGTTTTGTCCCCTTCGCTGAAATGACACTTGAATTTCAAATTGAGCATTCCACCTGTAAAAAATGAACAACTCGAATGCGCGCGTAAGCAGACAAATTTATTCCTTTCTGGGGTAGATGCAAAAAAAGTATTTTTCAGCTTACGTCCAGCAGGTGTTTTGTGTCTTGACTTCTTAATCCCCGATATTATTGCCGGCTTCGCATTTACTACTGCCATTCAATAGCGTTATTATTTATTACAAATCGAGATCGCTCGCACTTTGTGTTGCTAATAAAACATACCTTTATTATCTGTTGCAGGTGAGTGCCCCGAAATATATACAGCTCGCGTGACCCTATCAATTACGTAAGTGGAAAACAACAGCAGCAGCAGCAGCAGCAGCAGCGGCGGCAGCACGAGCAATCGTGTTTCTGAGATTTGCATGACAAGGCGCAGTTTAGCGCTAATTAAATAATTCGCTGTCGATTAAAAAAAAGTGGATCTTGAAATAAAATCAAATTAATCCGTTCGACAATTGCACAAAACGTGATTAACTGTTTGTCCAATCAGTGTGCAAACGTTACATTGGCAAACATTCAATTTGATCTATATCAAATTAGTCGAAACGATTTCGAGAGATTGCAGGTAGATGGACAATTTTATTTCTTTCAATGGAATTTTTTCGTTAACAGAACTTGATGATTTAATTTGAAATTAAACTTGTATGCCCAATTTCAACGAGCCGTCATAATTTGATTGATACATAAGTAATAACCAATTACAGAGAAGGGGGCTTCAAAAAGTTGAACGTTAGTTTCGTAGAAACACCGATGACGGCCTGAATAACTGATATTAACAATAAAAAGGTCAAGTTGATGGGAATAAAGTGTGACGGTCTGAATGGGAAGGCACCTTATGAATTCATTCGGTCTCCCCTTCTCCTCTTTGCCAACTCAAATTATATCTATTCGCAGTGCGGAAAGGGGCGGAAGAGAGTTTCAGCTTAATATAATTCGAGCCCCTGCATGACTGCAAAAAGTATCGTGTTCACCCTGACGCAGTCGACCGGTGGCTAAACGGCACACTTATGACGCACAATAGGCGTCTCGGTTATGCCAAGCCGAGGGGTAGCCGCATAAGCAGAAATAATAACTCATACAATACCCATAACGGCGCTGGCTTATTAAATAAATATAACGCGAGTTTAATACGCATGTTAGAAGATACACACGTGGTCGACCCCATTTACACCCCATCAATTGCGTGTGCGGTTGTCTATCATCCGCTCATCACCACAGCATGATCGCTATATATCTATATGTACAATGCTGGTCATGCCAAAATGATCACATTCGTACAACCTCAAACAGACAAATAACTTGAATTATCATTCATTTCATAGTTGCACTCATATGTACACTTTTTCAATTCAAATCTCACAAAATCACTCAACTCAAGCAAATATTTCATTCTGATATAATTACAAACAAACGCAAAAAATGATGCGAATATTTTGATATTTGTACAAGAGCATAGGATTTGGAGGATCAGCAAGAAAAAGTTGCAGCCCCACTGTGAAAAGATTAGAAGATATATTTCAAGAATGAAATGCTATTTAAGAACTAGTGTTGAAATATTATAACCCTCGCCCTTATATTACCCGCTTAACCGGCTACCATTAACATAACAATGTCTACCTAATTGCAGGCTAATCGTCGCCGGGGGCCAAACGGGATTCCTGATCTGTCGGTTCACATTTTTCGCAACCCGATCTCGTTACGATCGCGGCTAACGTAATGTGCGAAAAGCCAATTTCAATCGGCGAATCAAAGATGCTACAGAATTTCCGGGGGGACTACACTTTTGTCGAGCCTTTTTTTTTCGATCTCTCTCTCTCTCTCTCTCTCTCTCTCACTCTTGTCCTCTCCTCGAATATATATATATATATATAGATGAACCAGAAGATCAAAGAGCAGAGGCCTTAGCTAGACGAAACCCGCCTCCTTGCTTAGGAAGTCGGTTCGGCCGAGATTCACGGATCTGCGTCTTCGTGTTGATTTAGAAATGGGCTCCCGGGACCCGAAATCCTAATCGTGATTCGACGTCACAAATATTTATCGTGATTCGCAAGGGATCCCGGTCAGGGGTCTCTCTGTAATGAGCCGCTCGGTAGCACCAAGCTTCTCTGCCTTCTTCAAATAAGACTGCTGGATAAACCGCGAGGTTTGAATATTATCATGATTTTTTTTTTTTTTCCAACACACTTGTAACGAACATTTGTAATGAATAATTCTCTTTTTGCCCTGTCGCAGTAAGCGGAGCCAACTGTTTGCCTTCTTCTCTTTTCAATCTTTTTTTCTATCTTCTTTTTTTTCTTCATCAATAATTTTGAAGCTGAGGGAAGGAGTTTATTTATACACATAAAAGATCCGCGGAAAAGCTTTCATTTTGCCACGGCTGCAGGCGAATTGCCCCAATTGCACCGCCGTTCGTCGGTTTTTTCTCGGCCTTAGTGTTTTTTATTCAATACCGCGAAGGCAAAAAAAAGCTCGGTAATAAACCCCAATGTACAATGGGGCGTGAAGCATCGAGATGTCGAGCTAAATGAAGATGCTTCATCTCAAAAAAAGAGAGGAAAAAAAAAAGTTTGTCGAGGTTTTATTATGTCGTAATGACGATCCAAACATCTGGGCTTCCAGGTTGAACGACAGACCTCGCGCATCCGGATTTTCGTGCAACCGTCACCATGCATGTGTTTTCGCTCGCTCTCAATTTCAGTTTACGGTTAAATATTTTAAACCTCTCATTCCAGATGAGCGTTGCTACGACAGTTTACACCGCCCTTGGCTTCCTGTCTTTCAGTCACCTTCTATCCATCTTTGCCTAAATCTTTACCGTAAAAAAAAAAAAGAAAAAAAAGATAACATTTCACTGACACCAAATATAATTTGTCTTAATTTTTGCACCGCAAGTGAAGAAAAAAAATGGCACTTGTCCGGAGAGTTCGGGCGAAAGCCTCTCACAATCAAATCATGAAGATAAGCTGAGGTTCCCGATCGGAATTTTGATCAGCATGTTAAAATTGTGATTCAATATCGTAAAGCTAATTTACCATCTCCAACACGCGCATCGAAGCGTCAGATCAGAACCCGCTGGAAGACACTGTTATATTCGCGTTTCTCGTCACCTTCCCCCGGTCTTGACATAATCCCAATCAAGCGTGTCTCGGATGGGTTATTTACGCGATGATCATGCGAGACGTGTTATGCTAATTCGCGAGTCGCGATTCGCGTTTTGGGACCCTTGCTGTTCTCGGAAATATTTGCCGAGAAGGGACCCGCTTCGATGTCTCGAAAGAAACGAAAAAACTGATGGCAATGTCGTGCACGGAATATTTAAAATGTTCGCCTCTCTTTCTCATCATGCGAAATTTTGTTTTATTTCTATTTTCGACAGTGCTAATTCCGGTGGACGACACGTCACGCGCATTCTCGTTAGTTAAGAAATTAAAGCCGCACGCTATCAGTGAGTTGTGCGCACGTTCCTGGAAACGTTATGCAAATGGGAGGGGGGGGGGGGTTGACGCGCGCGCGCGCGCGCACGCGGATCGGTCGGGACAATTAGAGTCGTGAAATAATTTACGAGCGGCGTTATAGCCTGGGCCTTAATCATACGGGGCTCTCAGCGTTGTTATTATAAATCACGCGACTTGTTAGACGTGTGCGCGTAAAGGCAAATGACACTTGGGCGCGATGATAATCGTTACCTCCACCTTCCGTCGTGAACAACACGCTGCCAGAGCCCCTATAAGTTTGGGATCAGCAACAGCGTGCTAATTATATGACTTGGTATAACGAGATGCGGGTCAGAGATAGTGTGCAGCAAAGAATTAGGGAGGTGGAAGAGCGCGTTCGGCTGGGGCCCGGGCAATCGCGTTGAACGAATCGGCCCGACTTGTGGGAATAGGGCCGTGCGAGAACGAGACGGAGATGAGAGGATGAGTTCCTGGTAGAAGCGATGGCTGTTGTGAAACAACCGGTCGGGGGAGCCCCTTTCTCGGGCTCCAATTGTAAGATCTCGTCCCGAAATCATAGGGCGAAAAAAGAAATAAACAAATTTTGCCAAGCCACTCCATCATCCTCATAAGGTTGTAATTTATATCAGTAAAAAAGCCACAATGAATTTCTTCACCAACGTAAAAGCGAGCGTGTGTGCTCCTTAATGAAATACACACATTGATTCCCAGGAGGATCCTCTTGTATCTTAAAAATGGAGGCCCCGTAACCAGGCCCAATACCACCGGTTCCGTGATTGACATTCATTTTCTGAATCCTCTCCCTCTCTCTCTCTCTCTCTCTCTCTCTCTCTCTCTCTCTCTCTCTCTCTCTCTCTCTCTCTCTCTCTCTCTCCCCCTCTCCCCCCTCTCTCTCGCTCGCTCTCTGCGGTTTGAAAATTATCATCGCTGATCCCCGGGATGAGATTTTACTTTTTGGGGCGCCGACTTTTTTGCAGCCGCCATTAGGGCCTGCTTTTGGCTCGCAAAACAAATAGAAGTGTGGCTCTGGTGTTTGGATTCCGTCGGTTTCACGAAAATTATAAGGCGCGCCGTTACACAAGACATAACCAACCGTTTCCAATCAATCTCAGTTATGGGAGTGAAAAAGAAGAAAAAAAAAACAAACAAACAAACAAACCAGCGGCTGATTAATTCCTCCGGATTCAATTCAACATGATAACATTTTGAGGGTGCAAAACTGTGTTCCCCAACTGTGTCCAGCGCAACAAAAGGTTCGCAACAGGGCCGGGGCACTTGAGTCGGCTGCCCTTTGAAGGGCCCCAAAACAAACAACCTGCTGGCGCATCGCTACGTATTACCCTCATATTAATATCATAATATAAACATAACTCGTTGAGTCAGAGTAGTGGGAAGAGCGAGACAAAGAGAGAGAGAGAGAGAGAGAGAGAGAGAGAGAGAGAGAGAGCGAGACAACAAAATATGTTGGTTTTAACGCAGCCAAGCTGGATGGGGCTGGTCTGGGATTCCGCATTAAGGGTGCGGAAAGGGAGCAAGTGGCGCATGATGAGTAGTAGGGTGTGTTACAAGCATTATGCAAGTTCTTGCCTGCCGCCCCTCCCCGTACTTGCTTGCTTCCTTCCTTCCTTCCTTCCTTCCTGCTTTCCTTACACATATCTCGTGTGCCTACGTATGAGAGACTTTGCTGCCTCGATAATCATCCCTCTCTAGCGTCTGATTCCCCTTTTGTACGCTGATAACGCTTAGAGGGTTACATCTGTACCAGATAATCGTCGGCTGCTACATCTTAGCATATCATTTCTACTTTGCATACGCTTTCATCGAAATTGATTATGCTTTAAAGAAAGGCGTGGCAAGTTGTATGGGATCCTATACTATTTCGTCCATGGGTTTGTCAAGCATTGTATAAAGTATCAAAAGATGCTTCTTGTGTCCGTCTCTTGCAAAGATCTCTAAAAAAGAAGATGATTAAGACTTTTTTTTAAGATGGGATAAACAAAAGAATTTAGTGAAGCGTTTTCACTTTCTTCTCTCTTGTTGGTTTTCATAACCAGTCGGTGAACTGTCTAAGTTTGGCCAAACTTTGGTGTTACGGTTGCAAGTTTGATTCTTGTTTGGAGTTATGCCAAAAGTTAAACTTTAGTCGATAATCTACGTTCGACCGATCTCGAGCGTTTTCTTTTTTTGAATTGCAACAGTTGAAAGAACAATTTTTTCAATTAAAAGAAAAAGTGAATAAATAAATAAAAGCGTGATATGAAAACAAGGCATGCATAGTCTGTGCAAATAAATCGTTAGCCTCTCGCAATGAAAACGAAAATCCACAAAAGATTTCAAACGCGAATTCCGCGCCAATTAATATTCCGACAGACAGCACCTTCGGATTAATTCATCTTCTTTCTCCGGTCGCAATTGTGACTCCGCAAATCGTCGCGTGTTTCCCCGCGAGGAAATGAATCTCTCGGCAGTTTCCTATTAACGCGCGAGTCTGAAATACTTTCAGCTTGCAAAGATGACGACGTTGATAGAAAAGGAACTTGAATCGCGCCGGCTACGTTAATGCCGTGTGTACATTCTCGGCGCACACAATTTCTCTTCGCCTTCCAACCGTGTTTGAATCGCAAAATAAAAAAAACGTCCCCTCTCTTTCCCTCACAGACCTCATTGAAATTCCCATTTTTGTTGATCAAAATTCAATTGCCAAAATCGGAATACACTTTTTTTCCTCTTATTTCTTCTTCTTCAGCGGCGGATGAATTTTTCATGACAAAGTTTTTTTTGTTTAACCATAATGTATGTGTTGGAGTCGGAGTAAAACGGGTAAAAATGATTATCCGTCGGCGCACGCATGTGTAGAGCTTGTTGTGCAATGGCCAAGAGTGGACGAGGATAATCTGTACACGTAGAGTACAAAAATCCGGCCAAGTGTGCGCTACCGTAAGAAGTGGTGTACGTCGCAAATAGAAGAGTCTGTCGTCCGGAGAAGGTCGGGCGTGTGTGCACGCGCTTGTACAAAAATGACGGCAGGCCGCTGAAAAGCCCTGAGTTATTTATCGAGCTTGCTCAACAATCATGGCCGGTCCGTTATTTTCTTACACACATTTTCGCGCATTCCAGAACCGCGAGCAAGAAAATGCGACGAGATAAGGCGATCGTGACACACCAATGGGTCCGCAAGATTTAGTGACTAGTCGCTTAGGAGTCGCAGTCAATGGGACTATTAGTGTAACTCACGCTGAGCATTGTACCGGCGAAAGTGAAGTGAAAGATATCGCGGGATATTGCAGGACACCTTTTTTTGCTTTGCTTTTTTTTCCAAAGATAACTAAGTCAAGTTATTAAAATCGATTATGGGTATTTCGCATTTTTCCCACCTCGACCAGTTGCGGCTTACTTTGAATCTTGGAGTGTCGTTGATTAGGTTACGAATCTTGTTTATGGGATCTTTTTTGTTAAAAAGTAGGAAAATTGTAGTTTGAAGTCAGATATAGTTTATTAATGGAGTTTGCAAATTGCAATGCAAACATTTTATTTTACATGAACTGTTTTCTTAATTTCCTCTATCGTTGGGAAGGATATATATATATATATATATATACGCACACACACACACACACACACACACACAATTTATATATGTATCCACTTCACAAAAGCTCATTGAATAGAAGCCGAGGCGTGGGATGATTGATTCATATTTGAGGATCTCATAGGCCGCAAATGATCTTGCGAAGTCCACTTGATCAGTTCAATACTCGAATGGCAGCTGCTACATCGCATCGGATTAATTTGTTCAAGTGCGTGCGAGATGCATTTGTTCATTAGTGTCGAAAAGAAAGTAATGGAGAATAACGAGAGAGTGCTCGCGCTCAGTTGTGAAAAGACAATGTCTTCGCTCTGTGAAAAAAGTTGGGCGAAATCAGGTGGGCGTGCGGGGACGCACGTATACATTAGTGCACTTGACTGTAGCATACTCCGCTGCACGAGATGGAGGGTTGCGGTATGGATTAGTTAGTTGGACGCAATCATTTGAGTCGCAATCAGTAGTGGCAGCCACTCTGGATGCTTCTCGACTGTGCCTCCGTCGCTCAACACCCTTGCTTGTTTTCCCTCGGCGTTTGCATTTTGCAAAAATTCTACAAATCAACCGTAAACGTTTTTATTTGTCAGTTATAAAAGCGGTTGTGTGTATCAGTTTTTTTACACTTTGAAAAATAATTGAGATACTGAGGATTTGTTGAGTCAAGAGAAGATAAATTCAATTCAACAGGAGGGGAAAAAATGGATTTCTTTTTCTCTCGTATAACGACACAAGTATTAATGACCTTGAGTACTATTATGAATGGCCGATAGCGTATCCGTGGCTCGCACGGTGGTCGTGACAACTGAAATATGTGAAGCCATAATTGCATTTGAATCATCCTTTCTCCTTGATTGTTAGATGCAAGTTAACGTCCATTACCAGCAATTGTTTCTTTCTGATACCGATGTTTCATAACTTTTTCTCAAGATATACTGTCAAAGGGAACACGGTTTCACAGCGATGTGAAAAATTAGACAACATTAGTATGTGCATAACTTACACATTTTCCAATGTCGTTTTTCCATCGCCGGATTCTCAGAACTTTGCCAATCCCATTGTTTGATCGTTATCACCAAAATTAAGCATTCGGACGGCCCTGCGTTTTGTCAAATTTTCAACAATAAAAACAGCAATTCATTCAATTGACTAAAAATAGTAATTTTAATATTAAATTTCAAGTTAGCATTGTCAGTATTGTATGCAAACATTTTATTTCATCACGAAAGATTTGGTTTATGAATCAGAGGCCTGCGCACGCAGCCATTAAGATACTTAAGCCTTAATCTCAGCGGTGTAATCTCGGCGTCGCATAAACAAGAGTGTGCGCGCGCGCCATCCCAGGGTGACGCGTCTTTTGAGCCGGATAAAAGTGCATATCTAGATAAAGGGACCATCGTTGTTCGCGCGCCGATCGAGGATCTTTCCAGAAATAGCGAAAGTGCCACCTAATGGTCGGACAATTTCGTCCGACAAAGTTATATAGCCGGATCGGCGAGATTTCAGCGACAGAGACGGAGAACCCCTGCCCACCCTTATTAAGATTCCAGTTGTAGAATTCTACCTGCGCAGCTCGCTACTGGTCTTGAGTAAATAAAACACGACCGCGTCACCCAACCGCTCCTCCCGCCCAGTGTTCTTAGTGTTGCGTTGCTGGCCAGGGACGGGACCGAAAGGGCCGCGCCACCCGAGACGAATTACACCGACTGTCACAATATTGCCGACCCTTTCGACCCTTCTCGCTCAACCCAAAACCGATTGCATGAACATTTTATTCAATCGAGTTCTTTTTTTTTTTTTTTTTTTTTTTTTTGAGATATCGTTCATCCGAAAGTCTGAATAACATTTCCATTTTTTTAAATATCCCAACCGCCGTCAAGGGCCAACCGAAAAACGTCCCCCACGAATTTATGCGCCAAACAGCAAATAAACTCTTTGCACATTTCACCCTACGTTTGTGAAAATTCCCAACGATAAACGGTTTTTTAATTGCCTTTACAATCTGTTTGTTCAAGACCATTTTATTAGATATATATATATATATATATATATTTTTTTTTTTTCATATGAATTTTTTTGTACTGCAAATTCGGCAGTTTGAAAAGTTTGAACAAGTTTTTTTTTTTTTTTTTTTTTTTTTTTTTTTTTTTTTTTTTTTTTTTTTTTTTTTTTTTTTTTTTTTTTTTTTTTTTTTTTTTTTTTTTTTTT
>JAQQRF010001222.1:0-14971 GCA_030523145.1 Trissolcus brochymenae
TTCAATTTTATTCTCATTTACTCTCGTATACTTCCGTGTACTTTCGTGGACTCTCATGTACTCTCATATACTCTTATGTACTCCCTCGTGTACTCTCATATACTCTTATATACTCTGCTGTGCGAATAGCTTCGTTCATTTCAATTTTTCTCTGTTTTTATTTTGTACTATTTTTTGTTTAAATTCACATTTTTTTAATACCTGTAACAAATGTTGTATCCGTTTTGTGCCGCTTGGATAATTTTTGTTCTTTGTCATTCTGTTCAAAAATAATGATAAAACTCTTTTTGAATATGTATTGATGGAAACATTTCGAACTATTTTTTCTGCTCTTTACTTGATTTGTCGAATTAAAAATCTATTAATTACAATATGTTTCCAGTAATTTTTTTTCTGTACGTTTTTTGTCCATTCATTAATCTATTTTATTTTTAAATAATTCTTTTATTTAATAAGAACAATAATAATTTAATTAATTTAATTTTTTAATAATTTGCTTTCAAGTTTTTGCATTTTCAGCAATCATTTTTTTTGTTAGTTTATTCGATTATATCATTTTATTTTGTAAGTACATTCAATCACTAATTTTTTTGTTCTTACTCGCTATACATTTACAATAGTTCCTTTTTCTGTTTTGATCAGTGATTGATTCATTTCTTTTGGTTAATTTATTTATTTGTCCAATAAATTATTATTTGGTTGTTTATTTTATTTGATTATTTCGTATGGTTTGTTAGTTTAATTGATCATTTATTTTTTCTTAGATGTTTTCAATTATTAATGTTTTGATTACTTTTCATTTTTTTATAAATATTTTCAATGCAAATGCTGGACAACACGATACAATTACTGTTTGCGATTCGAAATAGATTTTATCGAAAAAGTACGAAATTTTGTTTAAGTTAAATTTTGTTTTTAATTTAACAAAAAACTTTAGTATATTAAAAATTAAAGAAACGGTAAATTTCAAAACAAACATATTCGAAACAAAAAAATTTCTGAGTCTTATTTCATAATGATAGTTTAGAAATTTAATGAATCATAGTATATAATTTATTTCACTGTTTCTGCAATCGGTCGGATGTTTAAACTTGTTCATATGTTCAAAACTGGCTGATTGTACATATTTTTTGTTTTGCGCCAACCATAACCAAAACCAATGCGCCAAATCCATTGAAATTTTGCAAATTTTATAAAATTTGTGAACAAAAGTTTCATCTTAAAAATTAGGAATGGTTTTACAGTTAGAGGTATTATTTTCCGTCATACTTTACATTTTAAAGAAACATATTTTTGGCATATTACTGATAAATTCGATCGTACAGTGATCTTTTTTCACAAATTAACGAATGTCTTCAAAATTGAAGTTGATTTGGTACAGTGGTTTTACAGATTTTTTGAACAAAATTTGGAAGTGTCTGAATCCACGAACATTTTCTATAAGTATCGCTAATTTAATAGCTATTTAACAAATAAGATAGTAGTTTAAATACAATAGTTAAATAATAATGTAAATATTAATAGAAGTTATTCTTAGAGAAAAATATCAATTTACTATAATATTACTTAAATACCAAGCAAAATTTTTGATAAAATGAAATTGAAGGAATTCATCACGCTGATGGACTAATTCTATTGTCAATAACTTTTATATCATAAGGGTATATATAATTTAATTTTAAATGAATCTAATTATTATAAAAGTGAAAAGTTTTGAATTTATATCAATAAATTAAATTTAATTCCATTATATACGTTTAAACTCACTCATATTTAATTGAATTTTATAACTAGGTATGTTTAGTTTTATTTGTATAGACAATTAAGAATCGTAGGAAACATTAATTTAATAAATTAAAATGATTGTTTAAGGTGAAATATCAGCCGATTTAGACGCTTCATAAAAGCGTTCAAAGATTTTGACCGTTGTACATAACTGATTTACTTGATTTTTGTTTTAAAATTCATAAAATAAGGTTGAGATTGATTCACACACAAAACAACACACACACCAATATAGTCAATTTTATATAAATATCTAATGTATTTTGAATTGATCAAATTAAAAGGTGTATATATACAAAATGTGAAAGTCGCATGCATGGCAGATCAAAAATAAATGTAACTGACATCACATCAAATTGTATCCAAAAATAACTGCAAAAATACTCAACAATCTAAACAACAAATTATTGTTATTAAATTACGTTGAAAACTCTGAACGTGGATTTACAAAAGGTATGTTACACAAGTTTAAAACTTAACTATATTTTTGTAACATGTTGAGCACACCTTACTGAATATATATATAAATTGTAAAAATGCCATACATGTATATTCACAAATGTACTAATTTTTTATCCTGTCTATTGACAGGTGCCTTTTGTTTATCCATGAAAAATGTACAAATAAATTTATTCTTCTTGTCGTGAGATACTTGAATTTATTTGCACCCAAATGACCAAAAATTCACAAAGAACAACATCAAATAAATGAACAAATGTGCTAAAAGAGCCCTTTTTCTATTAAAATCATTATAAACAATTATTTGATAAACATTAAAATATGCTTATCACAGACCTCTGTCAAATGAATGAAAATTGATGAAGAAAAAGAATAAATGTCAAAAAGGACTCTTTTACCTTATGCACTATGTAAAAACGACCATTTTCAGCTATTTTCAAATATTATCTGTTATTGTACAAGTGAAAAATCTTTGAAATACAAAATCAATGTACAAATCAATAGACAGTTGACTATGCGATGCTGCCACCTATCGACTTTACCGGCAGCGCGTCTGATTATGTGATAAATACAGTCGTTTATGACGTAAGAAAAACTGTGTACGCGATTTTGCCAACTTTTTCAGTTGCTACGAGTGTGTTGTAAATTGGCATTTTAGAAGGGTCAATCCTTCGAGTGACAGTGAGTGTTTGTTAGTTTGTGAAAGTTATTTTTTTTATTGAAATGGATAAAAGTTTGAGGTTATATTGGATGTGTATATGCATGATATTGTAGTGAACTTGATCTTGTTTCAAAAAATGCAAATAAAAGTTGCTTTTATCTAATTTGATTTTGGTTTTTCAATGTTAATTTTCATTATAAATTATTTTTTTCTATCAGCATTCGAGTAAATTACTCAAATAAACAGCTATATGTAACAGCATAAGTACACCCTTACAAACTTGGAATAATCTATCAATGAAATAAAATATACCCATCTAATGAGCAAATTCGTTTACACTGATAATTGTTTAATAATAATATTTACTAATATTGACGTTTACGAATGATGTGTAGTTTGTTTATAGAAAAATATAAAATTTGTAAGTGTGTATATGTAATAATTGCTAATGTTCAATGAAAGTTAATTAACATTAATTCGACAAAAGTATAGACATATATGTACAATTCTAAATGGTGACAACATCTTTGGTACAATCACATTCGTTTTGTTCAGCATTTCTGTTTGAATGAGCGCATGAGAGAATGAGCACATTCAAATTCATGCATATTTGCACGAATGTACTATTTTTATATTATATTATTTTATATACTATTTACAAACAATTTTGTTGAGTTTAAAATTACAACAATTCATAAATTCTTTATACCTTGGGATATTAATTTTGATATAACATATCAACGATGATTCAAATTTTCAACTAATTTTTTGATTGTCTTTGTTATACATGATTAAAATGTGGGTATGTTTTCCTTGAAATCAATAAAATGAGTTACAATTAGACCGAACGCTTTTGAATCAACAAAATTGCTCAAAGAATCAATTTTTAATAAAATTGTACAAACAACTGCTTCTAATAAAAATATTGCTACTTTCTTTCCCTATCATACTAAACGTTTACAAAAAATCCACGTTTTCATTAGGTAAATTAGAAACAACCTGTCACGTTCCCGGAAGGAAGTTGGAGAACATGAAACAGCTTACAAAAATATACCGAAAGAAGTACAGCAAAATACACTTGACCTCTGTGGTGTACCTTTGTTTTGTTTTGACTGGCATTTTGGTTTGACATTATCCCGATCCTCATAACTGATCTCTGCAACGTCTTCGATCTTCTTATCTCGCTTGGTCATGAGGATGGTACAGTACCAATACATCTAAGGACTTTTCGATGTCAAAAGCCTTGTACTCAACATGATAGCCGACTTGACGAAACAGACAAGGTTCAACAACATCGCTGAGACGAGGATCGTGCTGTCATGGTTGAGGAAAAAGAACAGCAGCTTGACGATCTTGGCGAGCAAAAGTGTCATCAATGACAGCAGGGGATAGAACGCAATCGTGTTCTCTATGTATAGCCGTACTTTGTGATGTGGAAGAAGTATTGTCGGTGATCAGGTTGAAGATGAATTGTAACAGAAAAATTGTCATCCAGGAGATAATTTGGAACCAGTACATCTTGTTTTTGGCATAATACATGAATACAATATTCGTATCGGAACGTACACTAACACATTTTAACCGAATGATGTATTGCTCCGTTTTTTTTTCTTTTTTGAATTTGGACTACACTCCAAGTGTTTAGCCGTGATTTAAAAAATGTCCAACCAACCTTTTCAACCAACCCGTTGAATACTCATTATCACTAATCACTTATCACTAATTATTTAAGAGTGAAATTACAACTGTTGACAATTGAGCTGGACAAATTGCTATCAAAATACACATGCTGCTAGATTTAGTGTCTGATGAAGTGCATTGAATTGATGTTCCATTTTGCGAACCATTCGCATTGAATTCATTGCTCGAAAAAAAAAAAAAATTATACAACGAAATACGACGACGCAGCTGATGTTAGTGACGTTGTAAAGGTAAAGCCAAGCGCGGGAATGTCCACAACTTGAAATATTTGGGACAGTTTCACTGTCCCAAATACTCTATATTGTTATATATATAGATACTGTGTTCTATACTGTTTATATAATAATATCATCAGTAATCAGTTTCTTTCTTGAAATTCTTTCTTTCTCTCCTCTCTCTTCTTATTTTTACTATTTTATTTAACAAATTTGTTTCATAGTTTTTTTATAGTAGCATAAATTAAATTCTAATGTTCTAATAATAACATTTTCAAAACTATACTCTTCATTACAAAATATTAACACTAACAATACAATTGTTGCGATAGTAAATAATTACGAGAAAAATTATTTAGACATTATAAAAAACAATTTCATTTCAGGCCTAAGTCACATTTATTAGAGTTTTATTGATTCACATTGCAATTTCAAATTTCTTACAAAAAAATTTTAATCGTAACATGTTAAACATGTTTTTAACACTTTCATCTTGATTCATCGTCGATTTTAGATGTTTGATATGCAACAATCCAATTTGGAAACGAAAAAAAATTGTTGATTTTCTTATTTCTGTGTGACGACTTAGATATCATTTATACATGCACATATTTCGAAAAGAATTGAACCGAACAGCGGGTGTTGGTACTAAATCAAATCGTCAGCAACAAGCGTCGCTCCGTGGATTCGATTCGACACACCTAGATCTATAGTTTGACCCATATTGCCTTCTCCCATCAAGATCTTATCTGATGTTCCAAACTTCGTTCCCTACTAAAGAGAGGAAAAATCCGATTGCTTAGTGCGCTTTACGGGCGCACAGGGTACTTTGTCGTTTCTCACCAAGTGATGAAACTCACACGGGGTGCCACGCGAAGGCGACCCGACGAGACCATATTACTCGTCTCGCTATCGTCATCCTCCTGACAGACGAATCCGCCAATCGAGGTGGTACGATGTATTTGACGTTCGCACCTTGACGCTACAAAAGTGACCAAGGGGAAATCACGCCAAAGACTAATCTAACCTAGACCCCATGCAACAAAGTATAATACTCTGCCAGTAGGAATCCAGGGAAGACAGCTTTTCGTGGTACTCATTGAAGAAACACTGCGCTGACGTTCAAATGTTCCTTCTAGTATTTGGATCTCTTTTCTGACATTGGTGTGCTTTTAACATAAGCCACTTTTGGATAATCATAATCATACATTAGTTGCCCTGCGAAACTAACTCATACTTCCGACCATTGTCAAAAGGGCCCGCCTACACCACCCGGCTCGAGGTCCGTAGGAACGCCAGCTCCTGAAACTGTTATTAAAACGTTCAACCAGTCCTTCTACGTAAGTGCCCACCTGCACCATCCGGCTCGCGGTCCGCAGGAACGCCAGCTCCTGAGACTGTTATTAAAACGTTCGACCAGTCCCACTACGGAAAATTGAACCGAACAATACATTTTGAAAAAAAAAAGTTTTGAAAAACAATAAAAAACACAACTATTTTGTGTTGAAACAAGTGGATAAGGTATTAACAGCGCTGACTATTTTCGTAATATCAATTTTTGGTTCTTCTTTTTTTTTCTCTTTTTTACGTTTGTTCCTGAAAAACATAATCACTTAAATTATATATTGAAATGAAATGTTAAAACTTTAAAATTATAAAAATAAAATGAAATTAATTAATCTACTGTTTACGATTCAAAAAATAAAAAATAACCTGATACTCATTGAGCCAAGGTCTTGGTTTGCCGTTGCCGTATGGATTAGTTTTCAGGCCAGTTCCACATCTGCTTTGATTATGACAAGGTTTTACATGTCTTCCATTTGAGTGTTCCTGTGAGTGTTCACTCTGCACGTCTATCATAGGAACGTGAGGTATCTCGGTGACGTCCATTATAACATTCCTCTTTCGTCCTTCCACGTGATTTTTTGCGTGACCGTTGTTCTTCACGATTTCGTAATATTTGTGCTCTTGACCGTGTGACGATTGGTGCTTCTCTTTTTTATCCGTTCGATAACCTCTCTTTAAGTTATAACGCTTAGTCTTGCACTCACGAGTTTGTTTGGGATAATGCAAACAAAATTCATTGGAAGTGTCGGAGGAGATTCCTGTTGACTAGTCATTTCCCTGTACCGTAGACGTCCACAGGACTTGACTGGTGACAGTGTCGTTGAACGCTGGTTGTCATCACTCCGACGAACGTGTTGTTTTCTGCTTCGGTTTTAACGTAACTCGAAACGGAAGATGTTACAGACTGCATCTGAAAAAGGAAAAAAATTGAGTTCAATATCATTACAGTAAAAACAACTCTTGATGCAATATTGATATAATGATAACAGAAACAATTGTGAACCTCTTTTGAGATTAAAAAAAAAATTACAAACATAAACTTACCTGGTTCAAAGAGGGCATCTGACATTGATTATGATTTCCATAGAATAAAAGAACTTGTTGTCGAAGTACTAGCGGGAAGTTCGTGAAGTGCATCTGTTGATGCGGATGATGTTGATACACGCGAGGGTAATGCATTGGGAACGACGGATGTAAAAAGTGTGTTGGCGGTTGCTGAAAATTTGAAGGAGCTGGGAAGCGTTGTTCTTGATTCGCAAAGTATTGTTGTTGCATTGAATCAGGTTGGTCTTGTAGCATCGGAACAGGTTGTTCATGTTGCATCTGAGCAGGTTGTTGTTGCATCTGAACAAGTTGTTGTGCCATCGGAACAGGTGGTTGTTGCATTGGAAGAGGTTGTTGTTGCATTGGATCAGGTGGTTGTTGTTGCATCGGAACAGGTGGATGTTGTTGCATCGGAACAGGTGGATGTTGTAGATTTAAGTTCACTTGATTGTGAACGACAGGTGGTGGCACTTGAGGATCTAGATTTGCTTAGACATTTGTTTCCTCAGTATATGTTTTCTTTATAATATTATTCTGCAACTTGTCCACAGATCGACGAGTCAATTGAGGTGTAAACGAACAGGATTGTTTTGGGTCCTGTAAAGAAGAAAAAATTGTTAACCTAATTTGTCACACGATTCAATAATGAATTCAATAATAATAATTTTCAATATTAAAATTCAATTTTCACAAGTATCAAAAAAAGGATGATATAAGTTTGTGTCTCAAAAAAAAAAAAATTACTTTTCTCACAAAAGAAACTTTTCTCACCTTTGTACCTCCGTACCTTTCTGATTTACAAGTTAATAATGAATGTTCAACGGATTCGCTTATAATTGACGAAAATGCTGACTTGGATCCTTACAGATTGCAATCAGTTTATCTAGATTTTCGCTGTATCGAGAAGAGTGGACATTTCTTCTCAGAATTACATAATAAATTTGACAATCACTCACCTATTGCTTGCTCATTGAGAGATTTGCAACTTGTTAAAGTATTGAGAAAAGCTATGAAGGTGCAGTATTTTATAAAATGTCAAATGTGCAATTTCGAAAACAGTATTTGGTCGGAGCCTGAAGATGATACAGCATATGACATCAATACTGCTGCAGTAATTGGTACAATTACAGCGGATATCGGTTATTCTCAGTTAGGAGAACTGTGTACGTCTATGAACGTAAACTGTATGTCTGCTGGAACATACCGAAAATATCGAGAACAAGCTCTTGATATTATTGCCGATGCTGCATTAGCAAACATGTACAAGGCAGCTGAAGAAGAGAAACGTATAGCTTTCGAACGAAATGACGTGATAAACGGTATACCGTTTATAACTGTCATAGCGGATGGTCAATGGTCGAAACGATCTTATGGATACTCTTATGACGCTCTGGCTGGAGTATCTGTTATTGTAGGCTTTGCTACTGGTAAAGTCCTGTACGTTGCATTGTCTTCTGATAGAGGTGCAGAGTCTTACGGACCTCTTGCTCGTAAGCCTGATATGGATTTGGCTCAATACGAAATTGTGAAGGAACACCACATACAAACTTTGCAAGAAGATGCAAACAACTGGGAAAAAAATGAATGATCTACCAGAGATCAATGTAATTGTGACAAGTGGAAGTCTCTACGGATAAAAAGACATAAAGCATCTAATTTTGGACGCGTTTGCAAGAGGAAACCTACCACCTCAACCAAATAGCTTGTAAGTCAGATCTTGTATCCAAATTATAAAGAGACAGATGCCATGAGATATGGCAAAGAAAATGAGGAAAATTCTAGATTGGCTTTAATGGATCGTATTAATGAAGATGTTTTACCGTGCGGATTATTCATTGATCCTCAATATCCATTTTTAGCAGCATCACCGGATGGTCTGGTAGGTAATGATGGATTGGTTGAACACAAGTGCCCAAAATCAGCTGAACATGTTACAGTTGCAGAAACAGCAAAAACTGTTCCTGCTGTCAAAAATATTTTTGTCAAAGGCGACATAAATAAAATGAATCCTAAGCACGACTACTACTATCAGATCCAAGGTCAAATGAACATAGCTAGAAAAAAGTATTGTCTTTTCACAGTTTGGATACAAATTGATTTTCACATAGTCAAAGTTCCTGTTGATAGAACATTTTGGCGTGAGAAAATGATACCTCAGCTTGAAAAATTTTATTTTGATGCTTGTGAACCAGAAATCATCGACAGTCGCAAAAAAGGCAATCTGGAATTAACAGAATCGGATAGTGTCATTGAAGCTATACAAGCTTGAAAAAGTAGACAAACAGGTAATTGTCAAAAAAGACGCGCAGAAGAACCTGAGGATATTATGGAAGTAGAAGTCCCCAATAATAACATAAGAAATGTGCATAACATTTCATTGTACTCGCTGGGTCAAGGAATGTAGGAAGGGTACGAAGATGAAATTTTTGTTATACCTGGAACAGATGAAGAACGTCGTGAGTTCTTAAACAACCGTTTAATCAATCTGGAATCTGCGAGAGCAATCATTTTACCAATAAACTCTACAATTAACGACACTGTAGTAGACAGTTTTCTCAGAATTGTTAGAGATACAACGTATTATGATACTGAATGTACTGTGTTTATCTCAGAAAGACATTTACGGGTGCCTTTTGAAAAACAGCAAAGTATTCGACTATTGCATTCTGGAGATCATTGGAAGTGCTTGTTTTATGATGGCGATGATCTTTTTCTTTATGATAGTTTACCATATGAAGTTGGATGCGAAAGATTTCGACCTCATGAGCTAGATTACTTACCAATCCGGTTTAACGTCCAACCAGAGAACGTTGTAATTCCTCATGTTGCATCTACTCAAGATGACGCCATAAGTTGCGGACTGTTCGCTATTGCTTTTGCAACGAGCATAGCATTTGGAAAAGACGCCGCTAATGAACTTTACACTAAAAATGTAAGGTTACTTCGGGAGCACCTCCTCAGAATGATAACCGAAAAACGGTTAATATTGTTTCCATATGAAGAAACACCTGTCACATGAATATTTTAACGAAATAATTGATTATTATTTAAAATTTTTGATACTTTCGCACCAAACAAATAGCCAGAGTCTTCAATAAGAAGTGAGCTGGTTGATATTGATATCATCCGAGTTATCAGTGTTCAAATTTGAGTGACCTGGGTCACGTCAACCTCCGCTAATAAGGTACAGTTTGAAAAAAGTACGCTGGTTTGATACTTATTTACATAAGTTAAGTTCCCAGAACTTTTAAAGAAGTAGCTTAGTTACTACTTGTTCAATGTAATTGTTATTCTTTATGAATAAGAAAAGTGATACAAAAAACATTAATCTATTTGAAAAAATAGATTAAAATTGTTATTTACAGAGATTCTAGAAAATAACCAGGCTATAGATTATTACTTTTAAATGTGGAGCAAACAAAATAAATTTTTTAGTCGGTGAGAGTCCGACACACCAGAGGCTGCAAAAAAGAACGACCTCTGACGGTGCATGAAGCATTTTTCTTTTTAAAAAAAAAAAAAGTTAGACAGTTAGAATGTTTTGTAACAAAGAATATTTTTTTACGAACAATTTATAAAGTTACTTTGAGATAAATAAAAACTCGAATAATTGATTGACAAACATTTATTTGCCCAGTGTCTTCCACGAAGAAGTGTACTGGACAAATATTTATTTCACCAGGGTCTTCCTCAGAGAAGTGCACTGGCTGAATTTTAATTTGCCCAGGGTCTTCCACCAGGAAGTGTACTGGGCAAATATTTATTTGCCCAGGGTCTTCCACCAAGAAGTGTACTGGGCAATATTTTATTTACATGGGGTAATTAATGATTTAATTAATTAATTAAATCATTAATTCCGTATTTATAAATAATTTTTATTTATATTTTTTATTTTCCCGCGTAGGCAGGTGGTGCAACGGAATTCTACTGCCGATTTATTCGGCAGTGTTTTCATCTTGCGCGCCATCTGTTGGGAGAACCAGTCCGTCATGTGGCAGTGTTTTAAAGACGTACGTGATCTTCTGGCGCCTTTGGTTGGTAGAAAGAAAGAAATCACTGTATCGACCGCCGTATCGATACAGCGCTTCGTGGATCCAATATAAATTATATTTTCGTCCGCTAAGGTCTGATACCCGCCAAGCAGATGAATTAAATGATTAAGAGACTATATAGAGCTAATTTTCTTTCCGCGATGATAGAGTTTTTTGTTGCTCTTATTCAAATTGTTATGTCCCAGCATAATTGATTCCTAATTTATTTAAACATTATTTTAACTCTTATTACTCCAGAAAAATATCGAGTGTCTTCGACACTCAATATCCATCTCGGCTACATCCGACCATATCTTATCCATGCATTTTTCGCGAATTCCGCCAACTGGACATTAGGCCACCTGCAGATGGTGACGTAATTTGCACTCAGCACTGATCCCATCTCCAGGCGACCTAATTAAGTGGGGACACCCCCCATCATCGCAAAACCGACTCTATAAAAACGAGGTGCAGAGCACCATAGTCGTACATTCAAACTTATAATCAAACTCATACTTATTATTTTCACTCTTATTCATATTTTTAATCAATCAATAAAGTCTCAGTCATGAAAATACATCGCGGACTTAGAATTTTATTTTAACCTGTTTCGAGTCGTAACAAAATCAAATATTGCGTTTTCACAAAACGCAATATTTATACATATGTTTTGTTAACATATGTAAAAATCTAAGTGAAATCGATTATTTTATATACAAATTGTTTTCCAAGAGGTTGGTAACTGAATTCGTTGCTGAGATCTATAAGAGAAAGTGGCTGGTCGAACACCAATAAACCTCATGAAAATACCTAAACATGGTTAACATCTGGAACAGCAGAATTTGTATTATTGAAATATTATACAAATTATTATAACAAGTATTATATGAAACAGTAAAGAAAATTAATTTAATTAATTATCAAATAATTTAATTGATTCATCAATTTGAATCACAAGAATTTCGTTTCTTTATTACTAATGTCAAAGTTCTTACGATAAAAATGATTAGTGTGTACTATTTTATCATTTATTATTTTCTTGTTATTTTAATATTTTTATTATTTTTTATTTTAAATAATTCATTGTGGAATTTATAATAGTAACAATATTAAGACAATAAGGTGAACTGAGATCTTACTACAGACACTCAAAATAGCCCCACGAAGTTACGCTCAAGTTGAGTTGAGTATTATTCTGATGTAAAATATAAGCCTAAATGATATAGGAAATTGTTACATTGACTTTGGTTAAGTGTTTTTAGGTCGTGTTCAAGTTAAGCATTATTTCAGGCGTACATTCGACTCGAGAGAAACAAAAACATTGAGAGATATACCCGTACGAAAAACAGCTAAGAATAAATTATTCAGCATAAATGCCCGATTTTAGCATTTGCAATGATTTTTCAATGTTTATCATCAAAATTCAGAGTATTCTCTCAATTTTGAATATTTATTCTCATTATTGACTGTTTATGTTTATCATTGAACGTAGATTTCCAATTTTTCAATGTGTATGTTCAATGCTTAAACGTTATTTTTAAATTTGAGTATAATTTCAATTTGTGTCATATACTACATGATATTCTGTATTTATTCTAATTATTTCAAAGTACATCGAAACAATTTCAGTTTGTAATTAAAATTTTGAAAACGGAAAGTTTGAAAGCGAAAGTTCTACCGTACCTTAAAATTAATTTGTTCCATATATATACAAAAAATATTTGAATATATATATATATATATATTCAAATAGTTTTTTCATAACATGTGTTAAGAAAATTCCTCAATAACGCATCGATATCAGTGCGGAAAATGCCCCTTTTCCCCACTGATATCAATACGTTCTCTTGGCACTTTCTCATCATTTGTTATAAGAAATAGCATGTTGCACTCATGTACGGAAAACGCCGACTTTCCGCACTCGTACAACAATACACTATTTTTAAATAATAATGTATTTCAAATTCATGTGATTATTCAATCATTTAACCCTTCAGGTCTTAATACAGTAGGGGTTACTTACCAATTTTTCGCTATCGTGTCTTCTTGTAAGTACATATTACTGACCTTGAAATATTAATGAGTTCTGCAATTTTTAATGTTTTTTTTAACGTTTCAAATAGGGAAATAGAATTAAGTCTAGAAAAATGTATATAATATTGATAAATTTTCATAACATTTTTAATAAAAAAAGTGATCTAATAATAATAATAATAAAAATCGACTAAAAATAAAAAAAACATTACTTTATGATTAAATAGAAGAATATATTGTTCTGTACATCATTATATATGAAAAAACCTATTTACATGTATCACTATAAACCATAAAATTATGAAGATACGGGCTTAAGATATTGGGCAACCAAAATAAAAGTCGGTACATAAAGATTTAATATTATTATTACGTGCTGCAGTGAAATAAAACTCACTCGTTTTATAAAACAGAACCTTAACCTTAATTTTAAGTTTGTTTATATTCGCGTTGTCAAAATGACGATCGCGCCATCTGTCTTCGAAAGCGATACAATACTGCTTCGACAACACGAAACAATATTTTCAAAATTTAAAAGATTTGAATTCTACCAAATTCAGAGATTAAATATACAGGGTGATCGTTTTAACTTGAGACATCGAAAACATCATTATGTCATTAACATTGAAAACATCGAAAAATTTTTTGTTTTGTTAAACGAACCTTTGTTAATGACTCTTACAGTCATATTTAACCGATTCGCTCCATTTTTGTAAATTATTTGGAATTATATATTCTAACTAAATTACGAACGGATTATTGTCACAATGTTTTTTCGCAAAGTTAGAGTAAAAAATAATACGATTTTTAGGCATTCATTGACTTCTTTTCACATTATTAGTTATAACTTTTGTTTGGTAATAGTTATTAAAAATCCGTTCGTAATTTTGAAAGTCCTCTTAATTACGAACGAAATGACGTCAATCAAAATAAAATTGATTGTGATATAAGCTCCCACTAACTTTTTGAAAATACGGGGTTTTCAGCGAGTATTTGTTAATAATTAATACACAATCAATTTTTCAGAAAAAATCAAGAATCTTCTTAACAAGTGAAAATATTAAAGCTAAAGTGTTTTGTCGAAACTAAATTTTAACCATTCCAATAGATAATTTATATTTCAACTAAAATTAGGTTTATTCGTTGTTTAATATATATTCAAATCGAATTGTTTATCGTGTCAAATTTTATGTATATTCGTAAAAATTTAGTACAGAAAGGCCTCGTCGCGTAAAATGATCCTCGATCGAGTTATTTGACTAAGTACAAAAACGAATAATAAACATACAATTTTCAAAAGAATCAAAAGAAAAATTGTATTGAAAACATATGCCTTTCGGGCAATAAATGAAATAGTGTCCGCGGGCTTTATCTTAGGTCGAGTGCATTTTTTTGTAAAATATCGAATTTTTAACTATAAAACTGAAGTGGCGCAAGGCCACTTCAGACAAATATCTTATTTTCAAAAGGCCCCCTCCATGAGGGCATAAATAAACAAATGCCCCTCCAGTTGGGCACAATAATGAAAAAGGGAAGTTGTCGTCGTCAAGGCAAGAATTACGCCTAGACACTTTTCGATGCGAGCTCAAACCTCCCGTTTCGTTCGGAACACATAAGTGTCATCCAAGTCGAACGCACTTTACGCGTTGGCGTATATATTTGAATGTACGTTGAGCGAAACGGTTATCTTGTCA